>APFE030071482.1:0-15025 GCA_000404065.3 Pinus taeda
TTGGCCCTAATGCATCCATGTAGGGCTTTTTCAGTTGGCCAAAAGCCGATGAATTTGCCAATCAGCTCATGGTCTCTCATGTACTAGATCTCACCATTGATCCTGTGTCTCGGTAGCTCGATCTTGGGACATTTCGTTGCTATTGGTATGCATGTAGCAAAGGTGGCTTTGGGTGCCTCTGTAGTGCCTTACGCTTCGGTTGTTTTGTTCTCTCGATTGTTCAGCTTATCACTAGGTGGAGTCTTCTATGTATTGTTGTCCTACAGTTTTTGGCCTATTGGACAGCCGTGTGCATTACCTTTAATAGGTTGGTTTGTGTCATCTAACATCTTTTTGGACATCTCAACATTGATGTTGGGGGAGGAATTGAGAGCCTCCCCCTGAGACGCTGCCATTGAAAGGGATCAGCAGATGTAATGACGCGGATGCACACTGAGTCAGCCATTGTTGCGAGAGCAGTTTGTAGTGCGGGGTCATAATAGGGAGGCTAAAAACTCTAGCCCGAAAGTTGCAGAGCTAGTGAGCTACAATTGCTTTCGGGTTTACAATTATTATTAAAAACAATAATATTAATTAATAAAATGAGTAATATCAATTAATAAAAATAATTCATATCAATTTATTATTATTAATAATTAATAATGATATTAAATTTAATTATTAATAATTTTAATTTTAATATTAATATTTGCTAATATTATTTATTAATATTAATTTATTATTATTACTTAATAATTTATAAATATAATTAACAATAAATGCAACGATATTTATTAAAAATAATAGTATTGTTAATTAATAATAATAGTTATAATAATAGTAAATGCCCTACATGCATCTAAATTAAGGATGTACTAAGGGTCTAGAGGGATCAAATATCTTTTCAAATCAACAGTTAAGATGTATCTAGGAGTTAAGATAATTATTAATTTTATATTTTTATTTTTATTTTTTGCCAAGTCAAAATGTTAAAGATTACAACATCTCTACTATACTAGGATAAAATGTTTGCATAGGATTTAAGTTTAGTAATATAAGGAAATTTATTAAAATGAATTGGGTGAGGGCAAATCTTGGATAAAATATAGTTATTACAATATTTATTACCATTCACAGCCAATAAAAGTGGATAGGGATGGGAGAAATACTAACTAGAATGTAATATTATTACATTTTACTTAATATTTATTGTCATACCTCAAACTAAATATTACATTTTAATCAATATTTTGTAATTTTATAATTGAATTTGTTTACTTACAAACTTCAATTATAAACAAAAAAATACAATAAGAAGTGGACAACTTGACTTGGAAATATTAGGTGAAATGTAATATTATAATATTATATTTTGCTTAATAAACCTATTAAAAAGTGGAAATAGGTAGGCACAAATAATAGATAAAATGTAATAATTACATTTTTCATAATATTTCCCCCACCTCTCATCATATCCACACAAATGCACAATACCTCTAACATATCAATAATTTTTTTTTACTTTAATGACTACATGGAATGCCATCATTTTCTACACCTTATTATGTATCTGTCCTTTTTTCTTTTTTTTTTTTAAAGAGTAATTTTTATTTCATTATTTTGCTATTTTATTTTATTTTCACCTAGATAAGATATTTAGGTTACATTAAGTTATATGTTTCTAGCATACTAAAAGAATTAGATTTAGGCTCAATGAAGGAATTACATATCTCAATAATTTTTCTCTTTTTTTTTTAATTCTAATTACTTTATCTCACTATATAAAGTATCATGTAAAATAAAGGTGAAAAATTAAGAATTTTTTTTATGGCCTACATTGTTTTAAAAGTAGATTATTCTTTTTTTTCTAAAGAAACATTTGACACAACATCTCAAACATATACATATATTAGGTTGTAGAAGAAGGCATATATCTATATATATATATATAATATATATATATATTAGAGAGAGAGAGAGACCAGAGAGAGAGAGAGAGAGAGAGAGAGAGAGAGAGGAGAACAACGAGAACGAGGAGGACTAGATTTACACCCCATAGCTCCAAAATAGGAACAGGACCGACATCTTTTCAAGAAGCCAATCCTGAGGTATGGGTAAAGTTGGGGGAAGAACCACACAACATTAATACTACCATCTTGGAAACTAAGCAAGAACTGAAGGATGAGATGGCCCGGTTACAGGGAGATAATGAAAGGCTGATGTAGGAGCAGGAAAATATTATGAAGAGTCAATTTGATAGATAGAATCAGTGACAGCCAATACCCAGCCCAGAGCATGGGAACATGACTGGAGAGAAAGAATTTTGAACTGAGAACTTGGAAATGGAATGCGGTGACGAAAATTAGGAGGAAACGTATAATAATGCATCATAACGCAAAATGTAGAAAAGACAAAGGGTAGGACTGCAAGGAGAATTTCAGAAAATTAAACTGTCCCTCTTCGATGGTGAATAGGAGGAGGCAGCTAAAGCTTGGCTTATTAATATGAATAAATATTTCCATCTATATGAATATTACCATAACTTAAAAGCTCAATTGGCCATCTTTGAGTTGCAAGGGAAAGCCACCCTATGGTGGGAGGAGGTAAAATCTATGTGTGGAGTGAATGAGCAAAGTATAACTTGGGAAAAGTTTCAAAAATATTTTAAGGAGAGGTATCTAACTAAAATATTTTATGATGGAAAAGAAAAGGAATTCCATGATCTTCGATTGGAACAGATGACTATGGATGAATTCATAGAAAAATTTACATCCTTTCTTCGATATGTTCCTTACATACGAGAGGAAAAGGAGAAAAAACAATGATTTATCAACAGCCTATCATTGTTCATGAAAGAGCATCGCTAGTTAAATAACCCAAAAACCATGGATAAAGTTATATGAAAATCTTGGATTTGCAGTGAGAAAGAACTGAAGTGGATATAACATCTAGACCTCGAGTATAGTGTTGGGGATGTGGAGGACCACTTTATGTTAAAAATTGTCCCCATCACAACAAAACTCATCACGTTGCACAAATTGAGAAAGCATCACCTGTGGGAGAAGTAGAAAGAAACATTCCAAAAATTAATGCTGCCCTCGAAGACCATCAAGCGGAATACGAGCCAAACATGATAGAATTTGATGGTAAAATCTGAGATCAAAATCTATCTATTTTTATTGATCCAAGAGTTATTTTGAGTTATATTAGCCCTAAGTTAGTGGAACAATTTTGTTTGCAAGTTGTTAAGTTTAAGAGTCCTTGGTTAGTATAGCTAGCTACAAGGAAAAAAGGAAGGGTGTTGGCCAAGGTCAACAGTTTCCCCTTACAATTAATTGGTCACTCTCTTGTGGCAGACCTGAATGTATTGCCCTTAGGATCTTATGATATCCTTACAGGTATGAACTCGTTGGAAATGCATTGGTCCCTCATTAACTATAAAACCAAAACCATTAGCTATATGGATGAAGAGGGAAAGAGGCAGGAAATTAAAGGCATAATTAGACCTTTAAAATTAAGAACGGAAACCAACTCTCAATTAGAAAAGTGCATCTGAAAGGGATGTAAAATATATCCAGTATTGGTAGGATATGCCAATTCAAAGAGAAAATATGTTTCTTTAGAAAATATACCTGTAATACATAATTTTCCAGATGTGTTTCGTGAAGAAATTTGGGGACTTCCTCCAAAAGAGACATAGATTTAACCATCAAATTAATTGTGGGAGCTGCCGCGATATCACGAGCCCCAAATCGCATGAGCATACCAGAGTTGACAAAGCTAAAGATCCAGCTACAAGAACTGCTTGATAAAAAGTACATCTGCCCAATTCCATCACCTTGGGGAGCCACGGTACTCTTCGTTAAGAAGAACGATGGAACCCTACGAATGTGCATGCATTACTAGCAATTAAAAAAACTAACCATCGAAAATAAGTACCCCTTCCCTTGTATATACGAGCTATTTGATAAGGTGTTGGGTGAAACCATGTTTTTAAAGATCGACCTTCGTTCCGGTTACTACCAGATCAGAGTTAAGGAGGATGACATAGCTAAGATAGATTTCAGAAATCTCTATGGACATTATGAGTTCGTTGTGTTTCCCTTTGGGCTAGCTAATGCCCCCACAATTTTCATGTGTCTCATGAACAATATATTCCATCAGTATTTGGATAAATTTGTGTTGATTTTTATCGATGACATATTAATTTACTCTCAGAATGTAGAAGAGCACAAAGAACATCTCCATATAGTTCTGCAAACTTTTGTTGAAATTTCTAATTTTACTCAATTAGAAACCCTCCATGCACTTTATTTGATTTATTCCTACCTACTTGTTACTTTTCCTTAACAAGTTATTTACAATGTAAATACTAAAAATGAACACTAGTGCATGCTCAACATATTAAAGATCAACAACTAAAAGAAACAAGAACAAACATACCATATGACACCATTATTTTTGGACTACTGTCCCCAAAAATACCCGATGCGAGAAAATCGATGCAACTATCTAAAGGTTTTTCTTATTAAGCAATATCAGAGTACAATCTCAGTGTTGAAACTAGCCTACCCAACAGAGAATTTATTTAGCAGTAATACTCTCTGTTTTTGAAAAATCTACTCGTTGAAACCCTCGATAATCCTTTCGGCAGCTATTTAGCACCAATTTTCCCCAGAAACCCTAGCGTATGCCCAATATAGACTATGTGAGTCTCTCCTAGCCCAGTCTTAGCACTATGTCAGCCTATCTTGGCGTGTGATAGCCCAAGGAGGCTCTGCATCAACTCTCTTAGCCTCTGCATTAGCTACGCTGGCCCCTCTGGTGCTGTGTGTCTCTCTCTCTGGCTTCTTTACTGCTATCCTCACAATATCTATGCCTCTCTGTCTCTCTATACTCAATGCCCCTCAGTTTCTCTCCCAATCAATGATTCTATCTCTCTTAGCAAACCTCGCTCTAGAGAATAGAATGACTCATCACTTTGGTGTCTTCTCCAAGTGACCCTCAAACCTCCTCTTATACTTTTCTTGTTGACATCTCAATGGCCAACACTTGATCCATGTCTTTTGCACCACTCTAATACATTCATATTAATACACATTAATATTTTATTTTCCCTAAGTTTAGACTTAGGGACTCCATTAAAAATATTAATGATTTGAATATCTTATGATCTATTTAGAATATAAAGCCTTTTTGGGTATTGGAGATCTCATGTGCCCCAACCTCTCCACCAAATTTCATGGCTATATCACATGTGACGCTACCCCAAATCAACAACTTTAAGAGAGCATCACTTGTATGCAAAATACAACAAATGTGACTTATTTGAGGAACAAATCCAATATTTAGGACATGTCATTACGAAGGATGGAATTGTTGTAGACCCCAAAAAGATAAAAAGAATAATGGATTGGCTAGTACTGAAAGATGTGATGAACATAAGGTCATTCATGGGTCTATCTCGATACTATAGGCGATTTATCGAAGGATTTTCCATGGTAGCATACCCCATCACTTCTTTGAAAAAAAAGGGAAAGACTTTCAAGTAGACCATGGAATGTCGAAATATTTTTGATCAGCGTAAGCATTTACTTACCACCATGCCTATTTTGAGCGTTTCAAACCAAAATAAAGAGTGTGGTTTGTATAGATGCCAACAAGGAAGGTGTGTGTGGCATACTAATGTAAGAAGGCGAAGTAATTGCTTATGAATCTAGGAAACTTAAGGAGCACGAGAAAAAATATTAAGCCTATGACTTAGAACTAACAGTAGTCATACATTTATTAAAAATGTGGCGACATTATTTGATGGGTAAGAAATTTCTTCTAATGACTAATCATCATAGTTTAACTAACTATTTTATACAACCCACTTTGAATGCTAGGCAAGCTCATTGGGTCGATTTTCTATGTGGATTTCATTTTGAAATAAAACACTTGAAAGGCAAAGAAAACCGGGTCGCAAACACATTAAGTCGGAAAGTACATTGTATATGAAGTCTCATTCAAAGAAGCACGAACTCACTTTAATGAGCTGATTAAGGAGGCAGACACGTCTCATCCATAATATAAATTTTTATGCCAACAAGAATTTTTTTCAAATGGCATTGAATAGCAAGTGGGATATAAAATAAATCATGAAGGCATGCTGATTTATAAGCAGAGAATATATGTACCTAACCAAAAAAAATTTAAAGACTTAATTCTAGATGAACATCATAAAAATTTGTATGCGGACCATCGTGGATATCATAAACTAATTACCACACTTAGAAATGAATATTTATGGCCTCGTATGAAGAAATAAGTGATTCAATACTTAGCTGCAAGTAAAACTAGAGTATAGTCATCCGCAAGTAAAAGTAGAGTATAGTCATCGAGCGGGGTTGTTACACCCTTTGCCTATTTTTGAATGGAAGTGGGAAACCATTTCCATCGATTTTATTAAGGGACTACCTAAGTCAAGAAATCAGAATGATTCAATAATGGTGGTTGTGGATAAGTTGAGCAAGTCTCCTCACTTCATACCACTACAATACCTATAAGGTTGTACAAATTGCTAATATATTCATGCAAACCATTTTTAAATTACATGGATTACCAAAGGTCATATTTTTTTCTCATGATGTAAAATTCACATGAGCTTTCTCAAAAGCCTTTTTTGAAGGTTTAGGCAACCAACTACATTTTAGCACTTCTTACCACTCCCAAACCGATAGGCAAACCGAGGTAGTGGAAGATATGTGCGGACTACGTAATGAAATAGCCATCCAAATGGGAGAACCACATACATTTGGTAGAATTTTCTTATAACAATGGTTACCACACATCACTACAAATGAGTATGTTTGAAGTACTGTATGGACAAAAGCGGACAAAAGGGAAACATTTAAGGGGTTTTCATTTGAGAGGGGCAAACTTTTTATAAAATGTCCATTTAATATTTTTAGCCCAACTTTTATTTAAAAAATAATTATTTTTTTCATTTTAGCGTAGAAAAAGGGGCGAATAAGCTATTAAAAGTCCCATTTGACATGATTCCCCTAGCTTGGGAAGTTATATTCCATTGCAGTCGCCCATTTTCTCCTTTGCAATGTTAAATTCATTTGCAATCGCCCATTTTATGGCTTGGTAGGTGGTTTGGGAGATTGTATTTGGTCCCAATAAATAAAAATATAAATAAAGAGGAAGTATGGTAAATAAATAAAACCTATTTATATACTTACTCAAAAGGTATGGTAAATAAATAAAAATATAAATAAACTAGAGGTATGGTAAATAATAAAACCTCTTTTTATATTTAGTCCTTAACCGCCCAAATACCATATTTATAAAAGAGTTATGGTAAATTAATAAAAATATAAATAAACAAGGGCTGTCGTAAATAAATAAAACATTTTTTTATATTTACTATTTAAGTCACATCATATTTAGGACAAGCAAGGTTGTAAATAAATAAAAATATAAAGAAAGTGGAAGTATGGGAAATAAATAAAATCTATTTTTATACTTACTATGGTAAATAAATAAAGATATAAATAAACTAGAGGTATGGTAAATAAATAAAATCTCTTTTTATATTTAGTCCATAAAGCTATTTCTATTTAAAAAATCTAAAAAAATGTTTTTTCAAGTGAATCCTATGTGCCAAACCATATTTAATAAAAGAGTTATGCTAATATTAATAAAAAATAAATCATCATGTGTCAAATACCATATTATAAAAAGAGGTATGGTAAATTAATAAAAATATAAATAAACTAGAGGTATGGTAAATAAATAAAACATTTTTTTATATTTAGTGATCCATTATTTGACATTTTTATTTTTATTTTTTTATATAGAGTGATTTAGTGATCCATTTTCAAGGTAATTATCTATATATATATATATAGATAGATAGATAGATAGAAAAAAGGTTGATCTTTTGTTAGGGTCCCACCCTAACACTTGACCACATCATAGTCAAGAGTCAATAAACCCCATATTAATAATTATAAGTGGTTAATCCTCAATTAATAAAGGAACCCTAGTTAGTTGCAAATGGGAAGTAGTATTAGATAGATTGTATTAGTAATACATTGTATTGGCCCATGGTATTACAAGTAGGAGTAATATATATAATGGATAGAAACTTAATGCTAGGAGCATTGTGTCTTATTTTTGTAATCTAGCCAGCTCTCCTCTATTGGACGTTGCTGCGAGGTTGCTACTGGAAGACTATTGGACATTGCTGCGAGGTTGATACTGGAAGAGGCAAGTGAACATTACTCTCTGAATTATTTGTTCTTGGTATCTTTTCTTAGCATATTCTGTGTTATAGGTCTCTTTTCTTCACATATTGTGTATTTGGGTATCATTTGCAGATTAAGAGCATAACATCTTTGGACTATATTTAGGGCCATAAAAAAACCAAAAACTTCACCTATTGCTTCATTACTACTCAGTGCACAAGAAATGTATATAGATCCCTCCATTAGAAAGAAAGTTGATCTCACGAAGAAACACCAAGCCTCCACCCATTGCTTGATTAGTCTGTAGTGCACAAGAAATGTATGCAGATTCCTCCAACACCAAACCTCCACCCATTGCTTCATTAGTCTGTAGTGCACAAGAAATATATGCAGATCCCTCCTTTAAAAAGAAGGTTGATCTCGCGAGGAAACACCATGCCTCCACCCATGGCTTCATTTGTTCTCCGTTAGTTCTCAAATGGTTCCCCCTGCCATTAATGCCTTCAATTTAATCATTTTCAAGATTTTCCACTAGGAATCATCCTCGAGCGTGAGAGGTGGCTCCCCGGACACCACTTTCAATGCAATGGAATTCTTGCTAGCAGCATAAACCCCCTCCCTGTGGCCAATCGACATCCAAGGAAGATTCTCCCGTTACCTGTGGCCAATCAACACTGTGCTATCAACTACCGTCTAAGGAAGATTCTCAATATGTTATATAGGGATAGTCTATGGAATGTACGAAGAGGATTTTTTTGCGGGATAGAGCCTCCCGTTAAGCCCTTATGGGAAGAAACGCGGACAAGACAACCATGTCCCTTCACTCGATGATGTATTGTTCCTATTGTGTATTAAAAATTTTCGCACTTCGTCAATATTCCATCCCTCGTTGCCAGCAAGATGCTTGTCTGGCCCTTGTCTGGCCCCATGTACTATGAGTAATAGCAGATCATAGTGGTAGAGGCCTGACTCTGAGCGCAACAAGAATGTGACAGAATATAGCATAGTTAGTTTACAAGAAACAATATAGTATAGTTAGTTTAGAAGAAATAGATTGATAGATAGTTAATTTGGTTTTAATTATTATTTTTTATTAGGGATAACTTTAAGGATGGAAGTTTATTTTAAAGTTTAGTTATTTTGGCTAATGATTTTGTAGCAACTTCTAGAAAATCTTGTAGCTTCCCAAAATCAAGGAAATGATGGTTCCTTATTCATTCTGATTTTTTTGTCATGTAGATTGGACCACCTCACTATGCATGAGGGCATACATTCTAAGCTCATCAAGAGCATTGAGTTGTTGCAAGCTATCTTTCTGGACATTAGTGATGTCTCAGTCCAATTTTTTTGCCATTCTTAGGGTGTTGTACTCATTATTAATAGACAACAATGCCTTATTTCCATAAACCAACTCAGAGGGGGTGAAACTACTGGTGGTTTTCTACCTAGTATTATTGGCCCAAGTGGAGTCCAAAGTGAGGTTGGCCAATCACTTATGGTTCTATTGAAAAATGTATTCAATATTTTCTCTAAATCTCTATTCATGAGGTGGAGCTACCCATTTGTTGGAGGATGATATGGAGTGAATTTTTTGTTGCTTATATGATGTTGCTCCATGATTCCCTCAATTAAATTTGAAGTGAAGTGAATTGAGCCCCTCCCTTCACAAAAGATGTTTTAAGGTAGAAACTTGGCCACCTTGTGCTATGTTGCTTCCTTTATTGGCTTTACTTGAGTTTGCACAGTCATTTCATACTTTAGTATCCTTTTGGTCTCTTTTGGCACTCATTACATCCCCTAGTGTACCTCATATCATGTTAGTGTAGAGTAGACAAATAGTAGCCAACATGAAGAATTTTGAAGGTTTTTCTCTTAGAAACAAGGTGGCCCCCATAGGGTCCATCATGGCATGCTCACATGCAGTCAAAAACCCCATCCTCCCTTACACATCTCTTCAATATCTCATTTCTTCCAAATTTGGACAGATTTTGGTGAATCTAATTGGAAGGGGAATTTTTTTTATATTAAATGAATCAAATCACTATAAAAATAAATGAAATGCCAAAATAGTTTGGGAAATTAAATTTTATAACACTGCATGGTACAGGCCAAACACATGGCAGAAAGGAATGACCAGAGGCCTTATTGACTCCCAGAAGGGTGGGGCTATGAAGTAAGAGTAAGAAGGAGTGGAAATATTGATAAGGTATTGTTCTCCTCCTAAGGCCAAGGATGCAGTGCTTGTGTTTTATTTTTAAATACCTTTGTATAGCAAAATTTCAAAAAAATTGTCAAGTAACAAAATAGTATATTTGAACTAGGCACCATTGAGAATTTCAACTTATTAGTGATTTCTAATATTTAAATGTTAAGTTAAGAGTTCCTATTAATGTAGTTGAGAAATATATTATTATATCTGACCATCACAATTGTGTGTTTATTTACAGCTTTATTATGAACCCATGACAGGGCGTCAGTTCAGATCTAAGAATGAAGCGCTGAGTTTTCTATCAGGAGGAGGAGACAAATTAATATTATTGTTGCTTGTAGCAGAGTGCATAGATAGACTTAGTAGGAATGTTCCAACAGATTAGGGTATTAACTTAGCTCATTAGGAATGTTCTAAATCTGCATTGCTGTAATAAGGAAATAAACATAGAGCTCTAGGTTAGAAATGTATTGTGAAATAATTTTTGATTGCATGCATTTGATGTACCCTATGGGCAGCTAAACATGGAAGGTATTAGAGTGATAAAGCCTACTTCTAAACAAGATATTATATTCCCACTAGAAATTAAGTTGGTTTTGTGATTATGTGATTATTTTCTCACTTCAATTCTTACCATGTGATTATTTTGTCTTCCCATACCTGATATGTTTCGTCATATGAAAATTATTACCCTAAAAGTATGTAATTGATTTTTCTCTCATGGTAACTATAGAAATGATAGCTTAGTAATATAGTGTTCAAAACAGTTTCTATTCATTGCATTTATAGTTCGAAAATATGTAATTGATTTTCCTCTCATAGTGGCTACACAAAATATAATTATGCACATTATTCAAAACCTAGATATTATTCAAAAGAATCTCCATTCATAATTAAAAAGAACTTCAAAACATAAAACATATTTAAGTAATTAATCCACCCAATATTACATATTATATAGATTATAATAAATTACAACCCATATATCAAATACTACTATCAAGTAAACATACCCAGAATACAAAGGTCTATACAAGTTTGAGAATCCATTCATCAATACTTGAATATATATGATGATTATGAGAGGAATACGTGGTGATGCAATACTGATACACATAGTGACGTGTCAAGGCTGGTGTAGCATTCAACACAGGCCTCATATGTTATATGTTATACTCTACTTGACAATATATTAAACCAGTGTTTAGATTATAGGTTGCATGTAGAGGTTGTTATTATATGTTGCATGTATAGGTTGTTTATGTGTGAGTATATTCACTAAGTTAATATGCAACTTAAAAAAAAGGTTGTTTATGTGTGAGTTTAACATTTTAAGATGTTATAATAAAAGATTATATGAAATACCAAAAGGAGATATTCATTAAGCAAATTATAAAAGAATTTTAATAGGCAACTTAACAAAAAAAAATCGTGAACAGTTTTTTTTAATGTGTGAGTTTAATATGTTAAGACGTTTTAATAAGGAACTTAAAATATGCTAGTAGAAAATGATATGAGAAAAGTCGACTGTTTTATTTATTTCTGGATGGATACGTATACTTCTAAAATAGTTTAGAATAATAGTAAGAGATACCAGAAAAGTGAAGATTTAACGATTAATCGACAAAGAGAATGCAAATAGACTAAAATTTAACTGAAAAATAATAATGCAGTTTGATTGAAAATACTGGTTTATCTTTCATAACTGTCGATATAGGTATATTGTTGCATTTCGATTGAAAATACTGGTTTATCTATAATATTATCATTCTGTTTATCGATTGAAAATACTGGTTTATCATTCTGTTTCATATATATTATCTTTCATTTAGCCTTCATTACGCCTCTGCTTTGGATCATTTCAGGACCGGACTTTTAACGTTTTCATAGAAGTTGTAAAACAAAAGAGTCTAACCGTTTGCTTGTTCCTCGAATAAGAGAGATGTTTCAAACGCGACTATCATATTGGGTTCAATCATGGCTTTGCACGTAACAGAATGAAACGCAGGAATCACAATAATAACGTGTCAACAAGCATCCTGCTCAAGGATGACTGTTTAAAGTTTGGGTTTCTACTGCCCATTTTTGGAATTTCCTGAGTCGAAAAGAGATAGTAGAGTTGAAATTAGAGAAGAGAAACACTCTGCTTATGCCTCACACAGATTTATTGTTTAATGAAGACATCCAATAATACATTAAAATTTCGAACTCTGTGGAAACCCTAATTGGAGCATTTACAGGCTTCGGAAGAATTGCATAGAATTCATGAATTACATGTAATCGAATTCATGAATGAAATGCTTGTAGAACTGAGAACTCTGTGGAAACCCTCACCTAGAGCTTCGGAAGAATCACATGTAACACAATTGATGTGTGGGTCACTTCTATTCTGATTTGAAGAAGTTAAAGTTACTTCCATCAAGTGATGTCCGCATCTGTGTCTTAATCCCAAACAAGACAACCGTTCTCAACAATTCTCTTGCTCAGTCTTCAGATCTCAACCAAATGGGACTTTAATACTTTAAAAAACATCTTCTTTGACTTAGAAAGACATAGAATAGTGAAAAATAAGATTTTACCTAGACTTAAGAATGAAAGCCATACTTTGACAAATAAAAAATATTTTTCTCTTTTTATATACAAGATATGCAATGTCATATTTACAAAGGTCATTATGAAGGCCTAATCTAGTTACATTCTCCAACACATCCTCTTAACTATAGAGGTATTTATAATCCCATCATGAAGTATAAGGAATCTTAAATTAAAGCATTCTAATAAGAAAAATTCAAATTGACAAGCCATGGATTAAGCATCAATATCATAACCAACATTGTGAATGAGGTCTCTAATTGATGAACTCAACTTTTATGAGAACATCATACTTGAAGTCTTTAAGTGACATACCAAACTATCTCTAAAGGCACATACCCCATCTAGATGTTCAAAGATTATTTCTTTTTATTGCTATTCTTATCTTTGATTCCTAATCCTCAAAGAATATCAATGGGCTTGTACTACTCTTATCTTGGATTCCCTATCTCATCCTCAAAGAGTATTGATATACAAGTCGTTTTCTATCTTAGATTTTCTAATCCTCAACAAGTTTCAATCTTAGCTTCTCATAAAATCCTCTAGAACCTCTTCTTTTGGCATGGCCTTCACAAAGAATTATGATTGTTAGTATTGATCTAGTGCATGACATATGAAGAAAATAATGTATCTTCCATCATCACTCCCTCTCACTCAAAGAAGAGATGTCTACCAAACAAATATTGCTTCTTAAGTACTCAAGATTCTTGTATGGAAATTCCTTTGTTAGAATATCAACAACATGTTCATGAGTAGGAATATAGTGTGGTTCCATTACCCCATCTCGTTCTCATGTAGTGGTACTATTGTGTTTGTGTTGATGGCGAAAAATGACCACCTCAACATATAAGGGAGACCACCTAGTCAGAGCCCAACCTAAGCCCTTATTCATTTGATTTGGAGGTTGACACTCACTCTATTAGGTCTAGTTACCCCCTCTCTCCTTGATGACTTATGATATTTCAATTAATTATCGAACAATAAAGCACATCTCTATTCGTTCCTTGTTGTGCACTCTTGAAATATGTAACTAGGTTTAGTCTTCATAAATGACATATGTAATCCTGATTTTATATATTTGATGTAATGAGAAAAATAAATGTATTATTGTTGTTCTTGAGGCATGGTTTTCATAATCAAGGAACATTTTTTTTAGGCCAAGCTTCCATTATGAGTTCCTAGGGCTTTTCATTGAGTCTTCAAGTTCTTAAAATCATTTTCATGTTTGGAAGACCCACTTGGGGCATGCTACATATTGTATTAGTTAATGTTAGATTGGAAAAACCCTCCAAGACCTCATCACAAGTGTTGCAACAAGTCAACCTTCAAAACGAGCGATCAACCTATCTAGACGGACGTGTCAAGTTAGGAATGATGACAAGCCAACCTAATATAATGGGAGAGGAGCCTATATATGTGAGGAATATACCTCGCTCAAGAGATCATTCATCAAAGACCCACCAAAAGGATATAATTGTGAATAGGAAAGGAAGGGAGCCTCTTGATAAGCCAAGAAAAGGAGAAGAAGATCGAAGCCTTCTACCATTGTTTTCGGGTCATTCTTCTCACACGTGTGATTGCAGCTAGGCTTGTGTAGTTAGGTATTGGATACCTTGAAGGAGACAAAATAGATACCAAGGAACAAGTCTATTTTCTACGTGAATTCAAAAGAAGTGTCCAAGACAAGTGAAGGAGAGAATCCTCATAAATCTACCCCAATCACCTTATACCCATGGGATGTCTAAAATTATAGGCACACCAAAAAATGCAAGCATGTAATAAGAGGTTGAAATTGAAGAAGAAGCTGAAAAAAAAGGTGTACGAGTTTGTTTGACGAGTAGTGACTTGGAAGGAATAAAATATCTTGATGAATAATTTTGACATGGTTCTTTTGTCAAGGGTATATGTCTAGGAATTTGTCACTTGGAAACTCTAGAAGAAGAAGAACCCTTGTGGGTTTTCATCTCAAAGTTGGAGAGGTTTTGGCCCTCGATGATAGCCTATATAT
>APFE030071492.1:0-17074 GCA_000404065.3 Pinus taeda
CACCTCAGCAAAATGGAGTTGCAGAAAGAATGAACAAGACGTTGATGGAAAGGGCAAGAAGCATGCTTAGTGGTGCCGGGTTAGGACAGGAATTATGGGCAGAGGCAGTGGAGAAATCATGTTACCTGGTCAACAGATCACCTTCATCAGCGTTGGAGAATAAGACTCCACAAGAGGTATGGACTAGTAAGTAACCCTCCCTTTCACATCTGAGGGTATTTGGATGTGATTCATATGTACATGTTCCAAAGGAGAAACAAACCAAGTTGGATAGTAAATCTGAAAAGTGCATCTTTATTGGGTATAAGGATGGTTTAAAGGGTTATAAGCTTTGGAACCCAGTCACACGGAAGGTTGTGTACAGCTGAGATATGGTGTTCAAAGAGGTAAAAGATGTTATTAAACATGAAGTCCAACCAAAGGAAACTGAGAAAATAGAGTTTGAGCTTAAGGAGGAAGAATCAGACTCTATAGTAGAGGATGAACCAGAAGATGAAGAAACACAAAATCCGAGTGTGAGAAGATTAGTTCGAGAAAGAAGGCAGCTAGAAATTTATAGTCCATCTACTTTCTGTTCAAATTTTGCTTTAGCCATTACTCACAATGATCCCAGAACTGTGAAGGAAGCAGTAGATTTAGAGGATGGAAAACTTTGGAAAGAAGCCATGGTTGATGAAATCGCATCTTTGCACAAAAATGAGGCTTGGGATCTGGTGGAGTTGTTGGCTGGAAGGAAACCCATTGGCAGCAAATGGGTGTTCAAGAAGAAGACAAATGCAGAAGGGGAGGTGGAGAAATACAAAGCTCGGTTGGTAGCAAAAGGTTATTCCCAGGTGCCAGGAATTGATTTTGGTGATATTTTTTCTCCTGTTGCCAAGGTAACTTCTATTAGATTACTTTTATCTGTTGCTGCTGCTTTTGATTTTGAGGTAGAACAGATGGATGTGAAGACAACATTTCTTCACGGGGATTTGGAAGAGGAATCTACATGAAGCAACTTGAAGGCTTTGCGGTGAAGGTTAAGAAAGAACTAGTATGCAAGTTAAAGAAGTCTCTGTATGGGTTAAAATAGTCACCATGGATGTGGTATCATTAAAATTTGATACATTATACAGGGCTTGGATTACAGAGCAAAGAAGATCATTGTTGTTGATTAAAATTAACTTGGTTGATCGTTATGTTATTTATCTTGGTCTTGTATGTTGATGATTGTTGTTGGTTGGAAATGACAAAAGAAATTATCCAGGATTTGAACGACCAATCTGTCTCCATTTCGACATGAAAGATCTCGGTGCTGCAAACTATATTTTGGGCCATGAAATTAAAGAGATTGCGGCAAGAGGGAAGCCTGTTTAAACCAGAGAAGTTGTCGAGACAATATTGCACGGGTTTTAATATGAGGTGATAGATAAACGGTGAAGGTTTCCTATTACTGTAGTGTGAGGAGTTATCTGCCTGAACAATGTCCCAAGAAACAAGAAGAGGAGAGAGGACATGTCCCAATGTTCACTATGCAAGCTGCAGTTGGTAGCTTGATGTATGCCATGTCATATACTTAGACCAGACATTGCACATGCAGTGGGTATTGAGCAGGCTTTATGTCAACCAGGGAAGGAGCACTGGACAGCAGTGAAGCGGGTTTTCAGGTATTTGCGTGGCACTAGTGATTATGGTTGTGCTACCAAGGAAGACCAGGATTGGACAGAGTGTTGGATATTCATGGCTTTGTTGATGCAGACTGGGCTGGAGATCTGGATCAGAGAAGATCTACAAGTGGGTATGTGTTTAACCTATTTGGAGGTGCAGTCAGTTTGATGAGTAAGAAACAATCTGTAGTGGCACTATCAACTACAGAGGCAGAATACATGGCAGCCACTCATGCAAGCAAGGAAGCAGTTTGGTTGCAGAGATTGTGTTCAAGTATGGGGTTAGTACAGGGAGCTATAAGGATAGACTGTGACAGCCAAAGTGCAATTTTCTTGGCAAAGAACCCTGCTTATCATTCAAAGACAAAGCACATTGATGTTCAATATCACTTTGTGAGGGATATGATAGAAGACAAAAAGGTGTTGCTGGTAAAGGTGGACACTTTGAAGAATACTGCAGATGCATTGACAAAATCGGTGAGCTCTAAGAAGTTCTCTTGGTGTAGAGAGACAGTGGGCATTTCAGGGCTGGAAAAATGAATAAGCTCTCTTGTGGACCCATGTGGAAAGAAAACAACAAGTGGGAGAATGTTGGGTTGTGTTATATTCTTTCCACGACTAGCCCACGTAGTTAACTGGGTGGTTAGAGGGGGGGCAGAGCCCCCTTTAGTTGTGCCGATTGTGTAGCGGGGAAGGGTCACAGGGGGTTGAGGCATGCCCATAACCCCACGTTATGGGGTCCGGGGCAGTGCCCTGGAAAATTTTGGTTTTGGACCCTATGTTAGGTTGGGTAGACCCACCTATGGTTTTGTGCATGACTTTCGCACATGTTTTTTGGATGTGATGGTTTTCGGTCCATGGTAGTGGATGCGATGGTTTTAGGTCCATGGTATTGGATGTTTCGTCATGTATAAATATATATTATAAAATTGAAAGGAACATAATGAAAAATCATGTTGGTAGTCCCGGTTTTGGGATCCAGGGGAAAATCTCTGTGTATATGTGTTTTATGTGTTGTGCTATCGCATTGTTCATTTTTTGTGTTTTAGAATTTGTATGTAGGTAATTTCTGTACAGGGTTAAAACCTACATTATGAAGGAAGATGGTTTTATACTAAACAATCAAAGATACAAATATGCGGTAAATCTAGCTTTTTCCTTGTAAAAGTCTCCTCGGGTGTCAACCTGCCCAAAAACTTATGTGGACTTTGATTCTACAAATAAACAACAATGTTGCAAGCCTCTACCCATAGAAACATAGGTAGCTCCTAATCATGTAATATAACCTTGGCCTCTCCAATAATGGCCCTATTTTTCTGCTCTAGAACCCCATTTTGTTGAGAATTGTATGGAACTATCAACTCTTTTCTAATGCCCTCACATGAAAAAAAGTCCTTGAAGGCATTCAAGGTGTAATCACCTCCATTATTAAACATGAGTGTCTTAATCTTTCTTCTTGTTTGGTTTTCTACAAGGAATTTGAACTCCTTGAATCAACATAAAACCTCATCCTTATTTTTCGAGAATTATATCCAGGTCTTCTTGGAGAAGTCATCTATGAAGGTCACATAATCATGGTATCCACTTAAGGACACTATTGACATGGGCCCACACACATCTGAATGTATAAGGTCTAACATTCCCTTGGCCCTAGTATCGCTACTCGAAAAGGTGTTCTTAGCATATTTTCCCAATGTGCATCCCTTGCACACATCATGTATGAACATGTTACCCTTTGTGACTCCTATCACCTTGGTTGTTCTAGAATCCTTAGGTTGTATAACACTTTTCCATCCTTAAAGGTCACGATGTATCCATTGCCTTCCAAGGTATAAACATAAATCATACTTTTGGTCATTGGAACATACAAGACATATTCCACCAACAAGGGTTTTCCAAACTCCCTTCGAAACTTGACAATGTCAACTCTAGCTTCTTTGTACTTGGCATTGTCCCCAAGTTATATGTAGAAGTCCATTTATTTCTCCTTTAGGTTGGTGAAATACTCCTTCACTCTTTTCATGTGACATGAAGCCCCACTATCAATATACCATACGTTGGTGGCTACTGAACTTGACAGACATGCAATGAGTGAAAATTCATTTTTGAATCTGGCTACAAATTCATTTACTTGTAGCAACCTTTTTCTTTGCTTGCCTTTTTTCTTGTTAAGGCATTGGTTGGAGAAATGTATTGGTCGATGAAAAGAAAAACATTATATCTTATTGAGGTCCTTTTTCTTCTTTCCATTAGAAGTAGGCCCATTCTTTGGCCCTTTCTTTTCCTTCATGTTACCCTTACTAACTAGGGAAATATTCTCTTCTTCTTCCTCAAATATATTTTTTTAGTCACCTCCATAAGCCCCTTCTCTGATCTCTTCCTGAATGAAATCATCCCACATTATTTCCCAAGTGGGAAAGTGTTGCTAACGTACAATGCATTTGACAAACACATACCACTATTTTGCAAATACATTCAAGGTTATACACACTAGTCATGGTTCATGTATAATTTCTCCTATACCTTCCATCTCATCGTGTAGTTGAGTGATCTTACTCAAATAGGAATATAAACCCTCACCTTTGACATCCTTTTGATGTGTAGTTGGTTCCTTAGTACTATATTTCGAATTTAATAGTCACTCTTGTATATCTTGGTGAGCACATCCCACGTGTATTTCATTGTCTTCTTCTCAAATAGATGTGGAATAAGGTGATCTTTGAATCTATCTAGAATTATATGTTGTTCTCTTGCCTCTTTTACCTCATGCAGATCTAGGGCTATTGGATCTAAAACTAGTGTAACAATTGTGGTGTTTATGAAGTTCCATAGTTTATTTTCCTTGAGAACGATTGTGATTCAAACCCTCTATTGAAGATAATTTGAGGACCTTTCCAATCTATCTTCATATCGAACGCTAGTAGCCATGGTGGAATAAACCCTTAAACAATTTCTTGTTGAAGACTTGCACTCTTTTAATTTAAAAAAACTTATGTTGAATGCCCTTAGTTTTGTGCTTAGAGACTACTAATATAATACCATTTTAGATTTCTTGAACCTAGATCAAATTTAATTTTCAATCAAATTTTTCAGAACATAAATGAAACTAATTTCTTTAGATTTGAAAATTTATAACAAAATGTACTCTTGGTTCCTAACTTAGTTATGCAAAGTAGAAATAAAAACAAAAAAATAGGGACATATAAAATTATTTGATAGAGTTTTTACCCTGGAAACCCCAAAGTGGGGAAAACCAGCAAAGTTAGGCTCTTCATTCAGCATCAAAAAATTGAATAGAACAAACCTTTTTATGAATTGTGTAGTAGTAAATCACTCAGAAATTTTAGCCTTTCGACTGAGCAAAAAATAGTTATATGATATGATGCAAATCATCTTGTACGACCCAACCAATCGGTCCACAATTCGGCCTTTCTTCAACCCACTTGAATTTCCCAAATAAACCTTGTCAAATTGACCTAACCTCCATTCAATCAAATCGACTTGTACAGCTTGATATCTCAGCCTCCACAAGTCTCTTCATTTGCCCTAAAAGATAACCTCTTTGTCGATCCAAACTCTATTGTCACTTCAATCTTCTATCATTGTTGAATGCCCCACTCTTGTGCTAAATTGAATTGACCACCAACAACCCCTTTCCCTCTTTTATAATTTTTTGATCTAATATCCAAAGTGATGGAGGGTTGAGATTGCACCTCCACACTTGAGATCAATAGTCACAATGTAATCTCTCGTTGACCTCTTAACTTTATAAAAATGGCCAAAATAAAAGAAAAAAATAAATTTTTGATTCTATGCCTAAAGGCCAAACTTAGGAAATATTTAAATAATTCAGTTGTGAGATAAATTTTGTGATTCATTGCATTTCATGGAAGTTGACCAATGTAGAATCAACTTCTAAGCTACATTTTCAGCAAGCATGAGAAATATTATAGGGGATAAACTTGAAAGAGTTCTTCCACCTGCAGTTTAATACACAAATATTGGGACTTGCCATGAGTATACTTGCTAGAAATTCTGGAAACAGGGAAGAATCTTGATGAGGTTAGGTCTTTGACTTGTTATTGTGTTTCTACAAGTTTGAGTCTTTGGCATACATGTCTCTCATTTTTAATTTTGTACACAAGTTTCTATTAGTTTGTTGGGTATCTCTTTGCATGTCTAAAAGTTAATTGGAATTCTTAATATGATAGGTCTGTAAGGGAGCTGTTTCTTAAGGCTTGTGTTGCTCATCTATTTTACTAGGAGATCTCTATGTGGTCTCTTTTTTCAAGGATTCTTGGAGTGGTCTCAATTTTGTCTCTTCTTTGTTTGAGTTGTCTTTTCTCAGGAGCCACCTCAAGCTTTTCCTTGTTAGTTTGGTGGCTTTCCCATGTTACAGGAGTCGATCTCTTCATGGAATTCTCTTACATCCTCTTCTGATCCATCCCCTTGTGGATCACATCTTCCATCATGCCCTGTGCCTCACACTTCAGTAGTAAGAGGGTAAGAAGATCTTATAGGCTCCCCTCAACGTCTAGAGCTTAACAATAGTGCTCCATTGTTAGATATGTTTAACTCACCCCTCCTAGGGTTAGAAAATAAATCCATGAAGCATAAAGGGAAATATGGCTTGAGAGAAGATTTGTTACATATGCAAAGGTAGCTAAGGAGTTTGATAATTGGATTCCAGACATAGGAGGCACTAGAAATTCCTAAAAAAAATACGTGAAGATGGTTGACATTCACTAGTAGTTAAAGACCATTATGGGGAAAATATCGGTTGAGAAATCAAAGGCTCAAGAATAATTTTTTGTTAAGCATCAATGATGCTCGCCTACACCTAAAATTATTGCAGGAAAAAGTCAATGTCTTCACAAGACAATTGGCAGGTTTGGATTTCATGGACACCTCTGAAGGCACTGATCTTCTTGAAATCATTCAGGTTGATTCACTCTTCAAGTAAATGTTAGTTTTATTATGTTCTACTCTATTTAGTTTTAATAATATGCTAAAATAAGAAGAAAAAAAAATATCAATGTCTTTAATGTTTTCAAACATTTCCAAATTTGATTATCTAATCAATTTTATATCTTTATACAAACAATTTATTATTACCAAATCCTTACTTTTATGTGACTGATCTAATTTTCTTTAGAACAAATTAATAAACATAAAAGAAATTAATGTATTTTTTTATTATAATATAATTCAAAATACTACACAACTTAACCCATTTCTTTCCTAAAAAGGGTGGGAAAGAAATTGGGGAAAAAGTATTGAAATTTCTGTAACTATCCATGTGACATCATGCCATTAATCTAATAAGGGAGGTTGAAAACCCAACCAATACTTAAGAATGGATAAAAATCATTTTCTTAAAAAGTCGGCACCACGTATATCTTATTATTGTAAATGTGAATAATACATTTACAGGTCTCTTCACTTATGCATGGGAGATGATTAAGGAAAGTTGATTGCAATAATTAAAAAAATGCAAAAACACATGTTGCATCAACCTAGATTTGATGATCTGTTTGATGTAAAACTAAAGGGAGATGGGTTATCCCTTGGGGCAGGAGTCAATCACAACTTGAATAGTATACGAAAAAGAAGAAAAAAATGACATGCATGGAAACTTCACATAGGTTGAGATAAGGTAAGGTTAAGGAAAAAATAATTTCAAATATATGTACCTACAATCACGACTTCAAAAGTTAGTTAAAATGTCATGAAGTCGTAATATAGAGATTTTGCAAGTCACATCTAGGCTTAATAATGTTGTGGATAAAGTTAGAATGAGAAAGCAAGGGGTTGGGATGATTCCTAGATTGGAGCAAGTGGGACCTACTTTCAACAAAAAGAGAATCTCAATACTTTCTCTCTCATTGATTTTGAAATATTGTCATGGTTATGTGGGGCCGTTGATTGTTTTGTATAGAATTCATTTGGTAGTAATTGCAACCCGTACCACCTAACAACTATTCCACGTGAAGAATAATAGCAAAGTGTAAATAAATCAACTTGGTGACACATCATAGGGACTTTGCGATGGCTATAATTAATGTATAATTTAAATTATGAACTTGGTTTTAATTAATAATAAGTTGTTTTGATTTTTCTCCACGGTGGGTGATTATTATGGTTGGACAAATGGGGATTACTTGAGATGATAGCAAGCGGAGGTTGATAATCATATTACTTTCCTTTCCTTTGGGCTATGACATTTACTTTTACTTTGGTTTTTGGTGTTATATGGAAATTCGAAGTTTGTTAGGTGGATTAAGTTGGCAACTTTCTCATCATTGAATTATTATTGTACGAGATATATTATAGTTTGAAATAATTTCATGGTAAAAATATGGGTGTGAATTTGGTGCTTTTTAGTGATACTTAGTAAGGAACCCATATAGTTTTAGTTCATTAGTATTTTATCTATTTATTTTGGTTGGCATTTTGATTTTGGAAGCTTTTCAATTAATCGAGAAATTTTCTTATTCTTAGTGAGTAGCTTATCTCTAATCTCTAGTAGGTAGAGTTTCCTAGAATATATAGGGTTAAAGCAGGTGTCCATAATATGTGGTTGGGAAGTTATAGATGTTGTGTCGTTGGTGGAATCGACATCAGTTTTAAGTAAAGGAAGCAAGTTCTTAGTTGACTTATAGAAAATGTTTTCTTAGTCCCTTGGTTTAGCTCTAACTTTTAGGTCTCTCTCTAATGGCCTTTTTTTATTTGTATCATCTTCCTTTCCCAAGCTTGTCTTAATAGTTTTGCCTTATTTATTTTCTCAGTTGGTGTGTTGCCTCGGTTATATTGGAGGTGACCTTAGCTTTCATGGCTCTTTTTTTGAGGGGTTCTTTTCCCTTTCTCTGTTACAAAGTTTAGGTTTTCGTAACAAACCCTGTCAATTGTTTCCTTTCTCCTTGTATTAGAGTTGGTTCGATTAGGGTTTTGTTTCAACTAGCTATTTGGCCCTCTCTCAATTCTCTTTTTTACTCTCCTTTTCTCCTTGAGCCCTATCAAATAGTTATGTAGGCAATTCTACTCATTGTTCTCCTCCCTTTTCGAGCCTAGTGAATTTGGTCTATTTCCTTGTTAAAATGGTCCAGCCAACTCACTTAGGGGGGTCGAAGGGGGAGAAGAAGCTCTCTTCAACCTTCGAACTCTCAAGCCTAGTTCTTTATAGAGCATGTAGTTGTTATTTATGTGCAACCTACCCCTCCCAAAATTTGAAGAGTGATACATGATGCAAAACTAGAAGCCATAATAGAAATGAGTTTTATGATAGATGCCATTGAAGGTTGAGGAGGAGGTTAGAGGATTTGTTCCTAATATATTTAACACAATAACTTGATATACAATATATATGCAAACTATTGACATATATCGACAATCAAACCCCATCATGGGAAAAGTATTAATTGAGTGCTCTTAAACTTAGCAAGATATTTTGTTATGCATAGATGGCAAGTAGAAGTATAGAAGAAAGCACATTGAAATGGTTCTAAATCTAGCCAAAAATCTTACAAACTTGGAGTTTTCTACCTCCTAAGAGGAGGATGGAGTCCCTAATAAAATTTAGGTGGATGCACCATCCAGATAGATGCATTTTCTTTTCATTTTTGTCATAATATATGGTAATTGCAACATTGTTGCAATACTAAGCAAAGTCGGTTGTAAGTTCTCTATCAAAGTTTCAAATTATTTTAGAATTTATTATCCTTATAGTTTTGTTTTTAAGTTTAGATTATTTAAATTGAAAAATATTTTGCTATATGCTATTTGTTTGGTTTACCTAATGGTATACCAATAGGAATAACACACACAACATGCTTCTTGTTTGTGTAGTAATATAAAAGTTGCACGACGTACCAAAAAAAAAAAAAAAAAAAATTGCCACAATAATTGGTCATTATGGTTCATAAATTATTTTTCGCTTACTAATTAGTCATTATGAATCATAAATATTTTATTACATCGAGAGGCACTGTGCAACCTAGTATGGGGGAGATGTAGTGAAGCATGTTGTAGTGAAGGGTTAGAGGATATGTTGTAATGGGGTGTTAGATAAAAAAAAATAAAAAATAAAACATAATGTCGGCTTGATTAAAAAAATAATGAAAAGTAAACATAAAGAAATAATAGAAATAACTAACATGAATCCATCTTAAATGCAGATATACTAAGCATCAATAGGGATTAAATCTAGACTTAAGATGGATCTAAGATAATACTTTTGCATTCCATATTAGATGTCCTCAAGCCTTTAAATAAGTTTCATCATAACAAATACCATGCACAAATATCATGTGATATACAATACCATGGGCTTGTAAACCACGATCCGTAAACCCATCAAATGACTAACAGAAAATTATATATAATTATTATATAATATTATTATTATTATATAATTTTAATTTTTTATTTTTTATTTTAATGATGACTGAATCAACATAATGTTACATTACATAATGTCATGCAAAACGTTTACACTACTCCATATTAGGCATGAGATCTCTCATGCAAATGTTGGCTAAATTCAATTTGTTATATTCATTTTTGTTTTATTAATAAAATTATAACAAATTATTTTAAAAAATTCATATATGTGTATCACATTAATAATTTAAATAACAATATTTATATTATAACAATTATATTCAGAACTTCTTTTTAACTTTTGGTTAATAGTCATATATACATTATTATTATTTTTTTTCTATGTGGCTTACAGACCCTATGATCAATGACTACTATATTTGTACCAAACATATTCACCCAAAGAGATCACTTCTTACTAATTCAACCACAAAACCTAACCCATAAAGTATTAAGAAAAATGATCTATTTTCAACTTTTATATTTCACTTACAATTGTAAGATATAACCAAATAATTATATTACATTTACTCATAGATTAATTTAGCTCAAAATATTATTTCAACATTGGTCAATGGAAAAATTAATAAAAGGAATAAATACAACAAATATATCATCTAATGTCTCAACCAATCTTAAATCTCAGTTTGGTCAACATGGTGTCATGTCAAATAATATCTGAGTCAATTCTCACTAGGTCCACATGTCATCATTAATCAAACTAAAACAATATGGATGACATGTCTCTTGCATTTACTCTCACTATATGTGTTATTTAACCAGCACACAAAATAGAAGAAAAGATAGATCAACGACTTCAAAATCAGCGTCTTCGAGGGGGAAACCTCCTTTACATTACACAAATGTATAATTCTTGGACGATACAAATAAAAAAACCTCCTTTCTATATAAAGGAGTCTAAGGGGTCACAATATCAGCAAATCCGACATAATACTAATAATATAAGGGCACAACAATAACAATATTGGGCTTCTATGGGGCACAATAATAACAAGATGGGGACAATAGGGGCACAATAATAACAATAAGGGCTACAATGACAATAGTAATGCGAGAATCACTAGTCTTATAGGGACCTAACATGCCCCTCTCCTTCATCGAAGTGTTGTCCTCAATGTTTGAGTAGTTTTGGATGCTTCTGTATAAAATTATCACCCTCCCATGTGGAATCTTCAGCAGGTAAGTTCTTCCACTTCATGAGATACTCCAAAATTGATCAATTTCGTAGCTGTCGAGTTCTTATTTCTATGACTGCTTCAGGTTTTAATATGCTTTTTCCTTCCTTGTCAAGTTCTGGAAATATTGTTTGAATTGGGAGTTTGTCACCTATAACCTTATTTAAGCATGAAACATGGAAAATTGGGTGCATTCGGGAAGCTGTAGGAAGCTCCAATTTGTATGCCATAGTACCAATCTTTTGCAACACCTTGTATAGACCATACTACTTTGGTGATAATTTATTATCCTTCTAGGCTGACTTGAGGGACATTTGTTTATATGGTTGTAGCCGTAGGAATACCCATCACATATATCAAAACTTATTTCGCTACAATGTTGATCTGCCTGTTGTTTCATTCTATTCTGCGCCAAAGTGAGGTTATCCTTTAAGAGTTAGAGAACTTGTTGTTGATGCTCGAAGTGACCTTCCACTTCTTGAACCTTAGAATTTTCTCTTAAATATGATGTGATGGACGGTGGATGATATCCATAAAGTGCTATAAATGGGGTCATTTTTGCTACAGTATGGAAGGAAGCGTTATACCACCATTCAGTTAGAGGCAACCATTTGACCCATTATGTTTGTTTATCAGATACAAATCAAAGACAATATCCTTCCAAACATCTGTTTACTATCTCAGTTTCCCCATCAGATTGAGGATGATAAGATGAGCAATGAGCTAATTGAGTACCAAGACAAGAAAATAATTCTGTCCAAAAATGTTCAGTGAAAATGGGATCTCTGTCGCTTACAATAATATTTGGGTTTCCATGTAGCTTTTGAATTGTTTCCATAAATGCAACAGAAACTGTACTGGTGTTAAATGGATGTGATAATGCACAAAAGTGTGCATACTTGGTAAGTCTATCAATTACCACCACAATGACACTCTTTCCTTTGGACTTGGGTAAAACTGTGATAAAATCCATTGAAACCTCCTCCCAATATTGGCTTGGAATGAATAAAGGTTGTAATATACCCGAGGTCTTAATTGTTTCAACTTTATTTTGTTGGTAAACCAAACATTCTGCCACACACTTTTGAATATCTGATTTAAGTCCATCCCAAAAAGATCCTTCTTAACCCTGTGGTAAGTTTTTAAAATTCCTGAGTGCCCTCCTAAGGGAGAGGTGTGCAATTCCATAAGAATATTTTGTTTGAGTTGGCAATTCTTACATAGATATAAGCTATCTTTGTGCCATAACGAATCATTTTTCCAACTAAATGTATCAGATATACTGGGATCTTGTTATAACTTTTGAATGAGTGCCCACACTTCTTTGTCATTCTTCCATTGATCCCCTGCATCATTTATCCAATCTGGTTAGATAAAAGAAATGTCACAAAGCAGTGCTTCCACATCCTCATCCTTTATTGAGAGTGCATCTACCACAACATTTTGCTTCCCTTTTTTGTAGATGATTTCAAATTCATAACCCAACATATTTGTGACCCATTTTTGCTGCTCCTCTGAAGATAATTTTTGTTCTAAAAAGTATTTAAAGCTATCATGATCCGTTTTTACCTTGAAGTGTCTTCCCATTAGGTAGGGTCACCATTTCTTAAGTGCATGTAGTATTGCCAACATTTCCTTCTCATAAATAGCTTTGTGTAAATATTTTCCTTTGATTGGACGGCTTTTGAAAGAAATGGGTCTTTCTTCTTGCATTAAAACAACACCAATTCCATTTCCTAAGGCATCACATTATACAATAAAGATTTTTGTGAAGTTCGGTGTACCTCAGACCAATGCTTGACACATTTCCTCTTTAAGATGTTCAAAGGCCTATGTTGCTTTTGGAGTCCATGAAAATGCATCTTTCTTCAATAATGTTGTTAGTGATGCTACTATTCACTCATAATTCTTAACAAACTTGTGATAATACCTTGTAAACCTGATAAATCTTTGCAAATGCTTTATGGATGTGAGGATTTTCCATTCCTTAATGGCTTTAATTTTTCTCAGGTCTACCTTCACACCTACATGAGATACAATATGACCCAGATATTCCACCTCTTGTACTCCAAAGGAACATTTGGAGCTTTTTGCATATAATTGTTTCTCCTCAATAGTTTGAGCACCCTGTCAACATGTTTGAACATGATCTTCCAAGACTTGTTGTAGATTAAGTATATCATCAAAAAATACTAAACAAATTTTCTTAAGGAAGGGTTTTGAAAATGGAATTTCATCAAACCTTGAAATGTAGAAGGTGCATTGGTAAGGCCAAAAGGCATGACCAATAATTCATAATGACCCTCATGAGTTCTAAATGTTGTTTTTGGAATGTCTTTAGTATTCATTCCGATTTGTTGATATCCTGAACAAAGATCCAACTTGGTGAAGTAAATTGATCCATGCAATTCATCCAATAATTCATCAATGACAGGAATGCGAAATTTATCTTTAATAGTGAGCTTGTTGAGCTCCCTATAATTCAGACACATGCACCATGATCCATCCTTCTTGTGCACCAATACTACTGGAACAGAGAAATAAATTTGAATAGGTTGAATTATACTAGCCTCTAGCATTTCTGCAACCATACGCTCAATTTCACTCTTTTGGGCATAGGGATATATCTAAGGCATGATGTTTGGAGGAACACTTCTTGGAATCAAATGAGTAGCATGATCATGATCATGAATAGGTGGGAGGCCTCTGAGAGTCTTAAATACCTTAGAATGATTGTCCAAGACCTTTTGGAGGTCTGGAGAAGTAGATGATTTCATGTGGGAACCTCTAGCGAACATAATTGTGCAATTATGCGTCGTTGTTCTTTCTTTAGAAGCTTTGTCATTCCGTTAGAGTTGATTATCTTTCCCGGTTTCCCTGTGATACCCCTTAATTCAACTTCCTTTCCTTCCGAAGAAAATTTCATGAAAAGTTCCTTGAAAATTAAAAGCTATTGTACCCAAGGATTGTAGCCATTAGACTCCTAGTACAACATCAACACCACCCATTGGAATGGAAAGCATTGAGCTATTCAATACATATTATCCCATGGATAGATTGATATTATGGCACTTTCCAGAGCAATTTATGGTTCCTCCACTTGCAACCATCACTTCACACTCTGGTGTTGAATATAGGAAGCAATTCAATTCCTTGGCTATCTTACAATGAATAATATTATGGGTACTGCCCGAATCAATCAACACTATTACCTTTTTTTTTTCTTGATATGTCCTTCTATCTTGATAGTTTGAGGAGTGGTAATTCTAGCCAATGCATTACAAGATATGATCGGATTCATTTCTTCTTTCTCTAGGTTTTTTTCTTGGTGTATATTCTCTTCTTTTGACGTTTCTTGTTCCTTTTATTCCTCATCTTCACAATCTATGTAAAATAATTTATTCTCAGCACACTTATGACCTTTAGTGTATTTTCTATCACAACTGTAACAAAGCCCTTTTTCTATTTTTCTTCCAATTGTTGTGGTGTAAACCTTGTAGGTTGTGGAAGGCAACAACAATTCCATGTTTATAGTTGTGAGTGGTAGGCTTCCTTGCTGCCATAATTTTGCTTTCCATTTTTCTTGCAAACCTGAATGCCTTCTCTAATGAATTAGGTTCCCAAAGGAGAAACTCATGTTGGATGTTATCTTTTAAATTCCCTATGAAGACATCAATCCTATGCTCCTCTAGAATATCTCTTACTCTTATATTCAGTTTTTGGAAGTCCTCAATGTGCTCCATCATTAAACCCTTTTGTTTGAGATTTATCAATTGGCTAAAAAAGGTGTTGCTTTTTTTATCCTCATAATGTGCTATCATTTCTTCCTTAAAATTTTCCCAAGTGACAATTTGTTTACGAGAGAAAATCCATCAATACCATATAAACTGATTTAGTTCCAAATATAAAGTTGCAATGCATACCTTTTGTGTGCTTTGCACATTTTGGAGATTGAAATATTTCTCCATCTATAGTATCCATGTTACGGGATCCTTGCCATCAAACTTTCTCATATTGATATTTGGAACATGGTGGGTATTTAATCCAATGTTAGAGTCTATGAAATCATGATCAACATTTCTTTTGTTCTCATCATGAGTTTCCTTTACTACTCTTTCTCCATTAGTAAGCATTTCTTGTAGCAAATTTGTCAAATTTGTCTTCAAATCTTCCATGTTGCCTTTAATTTTTTCTTCTATACCATCCATCTTAGCTTCCATGCCTTTATTTAAACCATTCATCTTAGATTCCATGCCTTCCTTTAAAGCATCCATCTTAACTTCCACGCCTTTCTTTAAACTATCCATCTTAGCTCCTCTTACTTTTTGTGAGAGTGAATTGTGTTGCACTTGGTCTCGTAATTTTGATATATCATGTTGCATTTCTTCCTCTTCTTCATGAGTCATGTTAGATATTTCAGGTTTCTTACTAGGTGTTTCCATTTTATTTCTTCAGAGCATCAATTAATGATAATAATGCTTCACTATGCCCTTTGAATTCCTTCAAAATATTTTTTCAGACCAAACTTATGCAAAATTAAAAAAAACCTACACACGTTTTTCACTTTATAGGAGCTCGATATTGAATCTGTTGTATCTCTGTAATTTCAGATCTCTAATATGTGTAATTACATATTTTGGTAGCTCTCTGAGTCCTCTTTCCAACCCCACAAATCTGATTAAGATTCAATTCTCCAAGGAAGAGTTATGCCAAATCTCCCACGATGACTTGATTATAGACTGGTTCAGTAGAGCGAACTTGTATGAAGTGCCATGTGTCACTGTTTCAACCTTAGGACCTACAACCGATACCTAAAAAACTAAATGTCGCCCTCTTTCTGTAACGTTTTACGAAATTTCAATATGATACACAGAGAAAGTTATGACGATTTTCCCTAGGTTACCTGTTTGATATATAATTCGGGAGCTTTCAAAAACCCTAACTTCCTTGGATCCTATCTCTAAAAATCTAGCGAGGAAAGATTTGAAATTTGGACCCGAGGTTCATCAATATTTCGTCTCAAATGGGTTTTAATTTCATCTTCTAAAACATTGTAGAAAAAAAGTTAGGGCGAAAATTCCATGATGGCCTATTTAGAGCAACGAAACCCTAGAATTCAAAGCATCTGATACCAAATTTTATGTAACCAACTCACAAAATAGAAGAAAAGATAGATCAACGACTTCAAAATCAGCCTCTTCGAGGGAGAAACCTCCTTTACATTGCACAAATGAATAATTCTTGGATGATGCAAATGAAAAAACCTTCTTTCTATAAATAGGAGTCTAAGGGGTCATAATATAATCAAAGCCGACATAACAATAATAATATAAGGGCACACCATTAATAATAGTGGGCTTCTACGGGGCACAATAATAACAATATGGGGACAATAGGGGAACAACAATAACAATAACGACTACAATGATAATAGTAACGGAGGAATCACTAGTATTATAGGGACCTAACAATATGGGGCATGTCTCTATGACCATCATTAATGAATTCTAATTAAATGTTATTATTCTTGACCCTAATATTAATGGTTAAGAGAAAAATCTACAGACTAAAAATATCTACTACTTAATGTTAGATTTTTTAAGCCTTAATGATTAAATATGTTGGGGCTAATGGTTAAGAGCATGTGTTTGCTCTTAAGAGGTTATAGGTTCAAAATCTGAGGGGGTAGAGTATGTATGCATTCATAAAATTAGTAGTCAAATTGTTGCGTGGAGGTGGGTCCCTTGTCCCACAAACAAGAGAGCCTTATACACCAATTTAGTGCCTGGCTTGACTGTGACCTTAAAATTAAATAATAATAATAATGATATTATATATTTTTAACACTTAAAT
>APFE030071492.1:27779-44918 GCA_000404065.3 Pinus taeda
TATATATATATCAGCTATAGACGTGTTCTGATGTCTTTAAGATACAAATATATGTCATTACACACATCAACTTGCGGTTGGGGAAACAAACACAAAGGAACTACAAGAGGTGGTAATGTATGTTGGACTCCCTTATAACCCTTGTTGGTACTCCTTCAAGCAGTAGTGCTTGAGACAACACCTGTATATGAACTACACTTCCACGTAACTTTGGTATTTCAGAATCCCCCCAATATTACTTGAAACCAACCCTAAATAAGTCATTGGTTGTCTTGCTGCTATAGTACACCGAGAACAACACTCAGGTAGACTACTTGAATGTACCTGGGGTAGTCAGGTAATACGGCTAACAACACAGTCAATCCTCCTTAGTTAGAACTCTAAAAGATTGGGTTGAGTACTATTGTTGGACCCTCGGCATATATCACAATCTATAGTACCTGAAACTCCTTTACTACCATAGTTCCTTCTCATCCACTAATTGGTCATCCCATTTTTGCTATCGCAATATAGATCAGTTTATGCAATATCAACAATTGGGTTTTTTCGTCGCAGTACATATCTTTTTTTGCAATACCAAACAATTGGGGTTTCTGGCATCGCAGTATAAACCAATGGAACCACCAAATTCTCACACATTTTACAATATCAAGGTTTTTGGATTTCTTACATCGCAATATTGATTAGTAGGGAGTAATACACCTATTGGAGTAAAAAAAAAGGTTTAGTGTCCCAAAATTTTTCTTCCAAGCGATTTAGCTCAAAGGATTCAGGATGATGAGTTGATCACAGTGATACCATCCATCGGTAAGCATCCATTTTTCTTGTGGTCCAAAATGATTTCAAGTGACCTACATCAACGAACTCCTTGTCTCACACCCATTGCAACCACACTAATTTTAAGTAACCCAAAATTATGACTTAGGAAATTGTATAGTAAGCATGAGGGCTCAAGCTATGGAAAACCTTGAAAAAAGTGTTCAAGACCTAGAAGACAATCTCACCACATAATACACGTACTTAATGATGCCCTAACACCCATACATTAGCTCCTCAATGATCTAGATGGCTCTGGAGAAGCTCAAAAATTTAAGCCTTCAGATCTTATCAAAATTAGAGTCAGGTCGAAGAGCTCGTCGTCCTTATTCCAACTATGTAAACAAAGACTCAATCCAACTTAGGATGCAGTAATTATGCTTAGTCAAAAATTCTAGTAAAATTTGGCAAAGAAGCATGGTTTTTATCGCCAGATAAATTTGGAGGCTCACTAAATTTGGTAGCTCGGACAAATTTGATGGAAACCAGACTAAATTTGACAGACCTCCAAATAAAGTTAGTAGCACCTCTACATTTGGCAGGACTACCAAATATGGAAGAACTCTGCCAACTTTGGGGATAGTTGGGTGGCCCAATGATGTGGGGCCACATGGCCCAATTGACGGGCGCTAATCGACACCCCAGAAATGGCCAGTAAGTCCTGGGTTTCGAATTGGGAAATGGTTATGATATGGGATTTAAATTTTAAAAAATATATAATAAAAACAAATTTGGTGGACAATCAAACCCCACCAACCACAACCTATTATATATTACATAATATTAAAGTTTATTGGGTGGCCAACCCCCACCAATGTCATGGAACCATCCAAATATTCGCCACATATGACACAAGGATGACAGGGTTTGAATAGCTAGCCTGCCAAAACCGATAATCCTAAAAACAGTTAAAATGATGCTAACCCCACATGTACCCTGAAACAATTAACCAAACATTTGTCATGAAAACCGATAGAGGCGGTCACATATGGAAACAATAATCTGGTCTGGCTGGTTCGTTAATTTTTTAGAAGTCAGATAACATAACCAACAGGTATGTGACATTATTGGCAGTGGTTTGTTAACACTTCTAGATATTCTAGCTCATCCTTTTGGATCTTGGTGGTGCAAATGGTGGCACTAGGCTCTACATCAATAATCTGCTTCGCTTTGTCATTCCCCTTGTCACTGACTCAGAGTTAGAACATGCATCTAATTAGGAAGCCTTTAGCTCGGTCACTAGTGACTTCTTGGATTGACACTCACTTGTGTTGTGAGTGGGGATCTTGTGGAACTCACGCCATTTCCATGTGTCCTTCTTTGTCTTCGTGGTGTTGTTCTTCGCTTGCGGCTTTAGTGGGTTGTCTTAGGTCACCCTGCCTTGGCTTCGTCTTTTGTTTTGCAACTTGGGGGCATATTTCCCTTGCTTCGGATTCACAGATCCAAAGTCTCGCTTCTTCTGTTTAAATTTATGATCAATCTTAATAGCGTATCAATAGGTGACACCAAGTGAGGAGATGTCCCAGAACTCCATTTCGTCCTGGATGTACTTTTGTAGACAACTGTGGTACTTGAGTACCAAATTCCACTCCAAATCCTTAATACCCAGCTTCGTGCGAAGGGTATGGAAAAATTTTATGAACTTTGGCACATCTTGGTCCCTTCCCTGACGCAGTTTGGTCCACTTTATGTATTTATCTTCATAGCTCCCAACAGGGTAACATTTTTCCTTGATGGTGTCTTGGAAAGAATTCCAAGTGGATGCAGCTAAAAACAATGAGGGTTCCCTCTCATAATTTTCTTCACAATATGTTTCCCATGAGTCCTTGACGTGTGGGGTGATTTGAGGAGTAAAAAAAGTAATATTATCCTGATTGGAAAAGTCATGAACTGAAAAATATCCTTCCAACATATTTAACTATCTATCTATGGCGTCTGCATCTATTTGGCCTTTGAATATGAGAATATCAAAGTTAACTTGTATCTTAAAAGGAGTGGCACCTCCATAGTGTTTTTTGGATGAATATGTGTCGCCTGTGGGTATCTGCGGAATGATCTGGGCAAATTTATCGATCATCGCGTTCCTTTTTCGCTCGAGGGATTCCTCAAGCAATATTTTGAAAGGATCTCCTGCCCCCTCATTTTTCTTTTCTTCCACCATGAGAGGTCATCAAGGTTTGTGAGGCTAATCTTGCAAAGGTTTAACCAGTTTGAGCCCTAACTCCTTATACCATGACCTCGTTGGGGACATGCAAAGAAAAACAAATAAAGAGAAGACCGCTCTGATACCATTGATCCCACTGATCCAGACTTATTTAGGAACACAACATAATACAGGAATACACACATACATAGAGATGCATCAGAAATTAAACTTCATTTCATTAATATCAAAGAACTGAAATATGCTTACATATAGAAATGGAAATAAACTAGCTCGGGCGATGGTAGCTTATCTCTGAGAAGAGATATGGTGGCTACATGCCTCTAAACTGTGTTTAAATGAGGCTCGAAGGCTTATTTTTTAATTAGAAACAATGGAAAACCCTAAACATCCAAAAACATAACCCTAGGAGATGAAGCACCAAACTATGGGCCATGTTTGGGTAAATTGGTACATCAACTTCCGGGGTTGTAACTTTGGCATATGATCTTCGTTTGACACGCACAATACCTCATTAGAAATATATATCTGAGGGCTAAAAATTTTGACTACAAACATCAGTGAAAGGCTCAAGCTTTCCATTTGTCCAAAAAAAACATCATTTAGGGCCTCAAAACTACAAGACCTGAAAAACTGCCAAAAATACTAAATTGTGCTACAATTAAGGAAACTCAAAAACTGAAAGAAACAGTGGTGGGGGTCTACATGGAATAGGTGGGAAGCCACCAATATCCACCTGGATTATGTTATTAGCCAAACTAGAGAAGAGATTACAATCTTTGAGTCTAGATGGATATCCAAAGTTGGAAGGCTAGTCCTCACAAAATCAGTTTTGGAGGCCATCTGGTTTACTAGATGTCATTGGCTTGGATTCCAAAATTCATATTGGAAAAATAAAAACACATATGTTTCATATTTATTTGTGTTGGTCAAAGTGAACATGTTTTTCTTCCTTGGGTGAAGTGGGAGCAACTTGTTGTGCCAAAATCCTTGGGAGGTTGGGGTTTGAAAAATATTTTTATGTTCTTAAACTATATTGAGGAAAAATGTGGTTGGAGGCTGATCTCTTATCATAACCTGTGGACTTTGGTGGTCTACTAGAGGTACATAGATCCAAGCCCCCTTGAGTATTGGATCAGGCATCCAATAAAAGAGAGATCAAACATTTCTATTATTTGTAGGGCAGTCTTAAACTCTTTTGCGTTGATTAAATTAGGCTTGGCATAGAAAATAGGAGATGGATCCAAGATGAGGACAGGCCATGATCCTTGTACTAGATGTGGGGCAGGTATTATTTTGCCTCAAGACATCAATGACCATCTTTGGGGTCAAGGATTTACCAAGCTGACACATATTGCAAACCAGGGGGCCAGATCCATCTAGAGGAAATGTTGGATCTCAACAGAGGAGATGGAGTTGGGAGACCAATATATAGGGCGTTGGCTCAAATATTTAGAAGCTCTCAGGCTAGGACATCTCTAAATACTTGAAAGGGAGTATGAATTGTTATGGGTAGTGGCTATGAATGGATTTTATTTGCCCAAAGCAGGCTATATTATCTTATTAGTTGAGCAAGGCCATAGGGAGGAAATATGGTGGTGGAAGTTGTTATGGAAAGTAAAGTGTCTTCTAAAATCCAATTTGTTCATGTGGTGTGCTTTAAACAATGAGGACCTGACATGGGACGTGATGTAGCACAACTACATGGTAGGTACCAGATGGTGCACATAATGCCAACATGATTGGGAATCCTTAAGTCATCTTTTTATTGAATGTCCATTCTCTTACAAAGTATGGCAATAGGTTCATCAAGCATCAAGTCAACATTGGGATTGCACTAGGGAATCTATTAGGGATGCATGGCAGAACTAGAAATCAGATCAGAGGAATCACATGTATAAAGCCCTACTACTAATTCTTATGTGGGGAATTTGGCTCTCTAGGAACCAAGCGATATCTAAGGATCAGGACTCTTCCCCCCTTTAGGTGGTTGAGGAAGGTTTTTCCAATTGAATCACTTCCCACAAGAAAAAGATGTAGATGCACCAAAAATCATTATAAAGGAACAACCTTATTAATCAAATCCTTGGGGCTTTTTTGATGGAACTTCACAAGACCAATACAATTTGTGTGGTGGAGGGGTTGTCTTGTTCCTTGTATAAAAACATCCATTCCATATTTTTATGGGTTTTGGTAGTGGAACAAATAACTAGGGTAAGTTGATGGCATGCAAGTCTCTTCTTTTATTTTCTCTACAGTGGGGATGTGTCTCATTACAGGGCTATGGGGACTCAAAATTAATTGTGTACTGGGTGAATACTATATAGTCTTGCAAGAATATATATCTTATTTCTATCTGGAATACTTTTTTCCTCTCATTACTCTATTTAATTATTTTACATGCTAATCTAGGAGGATAATAAAAGGTCAAATTTTAAAGTCCTCAAAACTCAAGGAAACATATCTCAAATTGAAGAGCTCGTCATTCTGAATCCAACGACATGAATGACACCTCAATCTGACATCATCTGTGAAAGTTATGGCCCACTGAAGTTTTTGTCAAACAACGATTTTGTTTTTTTTACTCATGACCTACAAACTACCACATGGAAATTGACTTCCGCAGTACGGATACTTATGTAAGTAGTATAGATGCTGAAGTCAACATGATGATGTGCAAGTACGGTCAACATAAGGCCAATCATGGGATGACACGTGGCGAATGGCATTAGTCGTATGGACGATGACGTCAGTAGCCCAGTCAACAATACATATCAATTAGAATGCACCACATGGTGCCAATCGTTTCACTAACTGAGCAACATTTTGACACTTATTGGTGAAAAAAATTGACCAAATTGCCACATATTTAATTTGCCTGATAACCCTAAAAATATGATGATTATTTTGGTAGGCTTCAGTTAGATAGATAATAAATATATTTTAGTACAACAAATGACTGCTTATAATCGGCACTGGTGGGAGTTTAACCCACCTGACATAGTTTTCAGATGGTCCTCTAACAACAACAAACCACCAACCAAATATGCAATAGCGCCAAGACAACCACCGCCAAATGGGCCACTCACCAGTATATTATAATAATAATAAAAATTAATGGTGAGGGTCATAGGGTTTGAACCCTCAACCTCCCCTGCCCACTTGCCATTATAATATGCCACTGAGAGTTGGTCCAATGACCCTTGGTTGGGAACTCTGCTTACCATGATGTGTATAAGCCACATCGATCACCAAGCAAGGAGGAGGGAGCGGAATTGTGCAAACGAACGAAACCCCACCATTTGTGGAACCTTTCTCATGTAGGAACCACATTGGGCATGTTTTTCGAGAGATTCCAGGAATATTTGCTGGGGAATATTCTACAGTGAATCTTGTAGGAAATATTTAGATTCCCTAGAGCACTAGATATCACTGTGATAGAAACCATACAAGTTTATACACAAATTTTACAATTTTTTGCGAAGAATTCAACCGTTCATTATGTTTCTCCATTAGAGCTGTGCATTTTTAGGCCATCCATGGAATTGGAGGTATAAGGTGTAATTTTTTCCATGTATCCATTTTGGTTTTCACTGAGATTAATGCAAAGGCCTCCCCACTTTGAGAAAGGTTTGGAAACGTAGCCCACACTAGGTGAACTTCGTTATCAATTTGTGTGTGCTCAGATTTTCATGGTTTCCTATGTTTTTCCTCTTCTTTGATGTGTATGCACTTATGGTTATCATGCTATTTTATATGAAATTCTTAATGCATCTATGAAGTAAAAAGATCCGGATCATGTTTGCTATTAGAGAGAGTATTCTGCTTATGTGAATTGCAAGTGTGGTATAACTAGGGAAAATTTCCAAAATGTCAAAGGTAAACTTAAATTCTTTTATCCAAAAGTAGGGTGTGCAACACGAAGGAGGAAAATGGTAGATCATGATGCTCATCTGGAGGAAGAGCATGATTTTCGCAAAGCTTTATATACCATGGCCAACAAAGTTGACAAATTATTTGCAGAGTACAAGAAGACAGTGGTAAAGAAGGAGAAGAGGAAAGAACTAGAAAAACATCATGCTTCAGTAATTCAAGGAGAAGGAGGAGAGCCTCTTGAACCCCCATATCCATATGCTAGTGAATTATCCACTTCCTCTTCATCTTATCGTCATTCTAAAAGTATAAAATCTCATAAAATGCCTTTTTTATGTTGGATGTAAAGTTTGATTTGTCTGTGTTTAACGAAGAGTCCAATGAGGAAAAGTTGAATAACTAGATCAGACATATTGAAGTGTATTGCAATATTTAGCATATTGAAGAAGATGAGGCTAAGGTCCGGTTAACATCTCTTCGACTGGGAAGCATCACTCTCATATGGTGGGAGAGAAAACTTCAGAAAGTTAGTAAGAATGTGGGTAACCTCTTCTCTTCCCGGTCTAAATTTTTTTATGCTTTAAAAGGGATGTTTTATCAATTAAAATATTGGTAGAGAGCCATGATAGAATGGAAACATTTGAAACAAGGCAAAGGACAAATTGTGCAAAGTTTCAGAGAAGAATTTAGGAAACAAGCTTTAACATTGGGAATTCTTTAGATTCACCTAATATTTTGATGAAGTATATTGGTTCTTTACATGATTATATCTGACATTCTTTGTTATTGTTTGAGCCCACTACCCTTGAATTGGCTAGTGTGAAATACATTCACCTTGAAAGCATGGAAACTATGAAAATAAGGTAGCAACAACAAGGAAAAAGGAAGAAAATACCTCTTGTACTCATTATGAGAAAGAAAGGCATGACGAGGATCATTGTTGTAAATTGCATCCAAAATTGAGGCCAAAGAGGAATGACAGAAAATAGAAGCAAAAAAGAGTAGCCACTACGCAACAAGACCAAGAATCTGAAACAAAGAATGAGGAGGTCACAACTGCTAGATTTACAAGTGTTGAACCAATTTACTTGGGATATGACTCAAGTGATGAGATGAATATTAAAACTCTTCGGATTTTAGGTGATGGACCTATTGACTTGGGTTGTTATTCAGGTGATGAGACAAATATTGTAGCAGATGTTGTGAGAAAGATGAGAAGAGCTCTAAAGGATGCATGGCTCCAAGAATTTAAGAAGATCAACCAAAGAATTCAATCATAGAATGCCGAAAAGAGGAGACCCCTACAAGAAGTAGAGGAGGAGAAACAAAGTTTGCATCATCAGCTACAAGCCATGAAAGGGGTCTTGGAAAAGTTGCAACGTGACAAGCCATCATCACAGACACCTGCGGTAAAAAAGTGATTCTTCAATTTCATGTTCTCCTTATGATGATGATTTCACTATTTTTTAGAAACACACTACAGAAACTGGTTCAAAATTGATGAAGAAAATTGGGTATCAAAGAAAAGGCCTTGACATTAATGGCCATGGAATTGTGGATCCTATCAAGGTGGAGGAATTTCCTCAATATGCAGGACTTGGTTATGCTAGAAAGGAGGTTGACGAATGCTCCAAGATGATTAGTGACTAATCAACAAAAAATGTAGAGAGCACAACACAACATTCTAGTGATGGTGAGGATTCCACAAGAAGAGCTAAGGAAAGCACCATAAAAAATCATTCAAATAAGGTCAGGAAAGTTTTGAGGAGGAAGAACCATTGCAGTCACTATAACAAGGATCAACATCATAGAGCCACATGTCAAATGCTTCATTACCAGAAAGCACCTATGAAGGAACCAACTCATGAATTTTTAAAAGAGAGTTAGCTTCAGGAGAAAGACCCATTCACTTTTTTGAATGAAAGATGTTGGTATTAGAGTTAATAGCTTTTCATGGCCGCATTTACAAACCACATGTTGCAAAATGTTTGTAAAAATGATGAAGTGTTTGCCATCCTTATGAAAGCAACATGGTGGTACTTTTTGCCTTTTATTGATAGTTTGGGTATTGGTTTATGTTATGATTATGATGTAAACTTAACCAGTGAGTGTGCTATAAACTCATGGAAAGTATGGGGTTGCTTGTGTCATTTTTGGTCTTGTAAAAGAATATTTATTTTGCAAGTTGTACTACAAGTTTGCATAGAATACAAGTGTTGGTTCATCGCTTATGGTTCTGAAGTAAAAAGGTGAAGGAGAAGGAAGTGTGGCATGTTTGGGCACTTGTTGGGTAGATGAGGGAGTACAACGAACTGTAGATTGTGTTCATGCTTTTGGAGGACCAAAAGCTCCTCAATGGGGGGGAATCATCAAAGAGGATCCTAAAAGGACAGATTTTTTAAGTCCTCAAAACTCAACAAAGCCTATCTCAAAATAAATAGCCTAACTTTCTGAATCCAATGATGCGAATGACAGCTCAGTCTGACACTATATGTGAAAGTTATGGCCCACTGAAGTTTTTGTCAAACAACTATTTTTTTTTTTTAAACAAGACCCAAAGGTTGCAACGTGGTAGCTACTTTCCATAGTACGGATGTTGATGTTATTAGTACAGAGGTTTCTATGAGCATGATGATGTGGCAGTATGTGTATAGATTCCTTGTAGATTCAAAATTCTTATGTGATTTTCTAAAACAAAAGACTTGAATCTACTCTACTCATCAACGGAAACAATTAATCGATCGAGAAATAACTAAACATGAGACAAGATTCAATCACATATGCTCAAAGATTGATCCAATGGGAAATATTGCTGCTCAGGATCCCTTCCTATCTATATATTACATTAGATCAGAAAAATAGAGAAGAAAATACAATACTTGTTCAACTTGAACAATCTGTCCACAAGTATTATCTATCTCACTACCTCACATGTTGACTCTGGCCAATACTTAGCCAATTATGTTGCCTTCCAAGCTCCTATTTCATTGTTATGTTTCTCAAGGAATTATCCCCTTATTAAATAGGGAAATCCCCATCTTGAGTTTTGCAATCCCTAAAGGCCCTTACCTGACTGCATGCACCACCTGTACAACTCATAAAATTATACAACTGATAGTACACTACCCTTGAACTCCAATCTCAACTGGGTAATTCAAATTTCATACATTCATGATCTAATTATGGTTCATTTATCAGTTAACTAGTTGAACACATGAAGTTGCACCCACTGCTAGACCTCCTACTAATTCCTCCAACAATTGGAACTAGATTAACTCACATTAACTCTATTTAATTGAATTAAACTATTACATATCAAATTAAACTCAACCTAGGCTCTTAAAATTTTGGAACCACTCTACATGACTCAAGTTAGGCCCTCAACTCAAATTGACTAAGCCAACTAAGTGACATTAACTTAGTTAATTCATTATCATTGTCTTGTGATGTGGAATTACAATTTTCTCCTAATTTAATTCGAGGGGAAATTAAATCACGATTTTATTGTTGCCATTTTCAACATTCCATCTCAATAAGAAATGGATTATTTGCTACCCCAATCCTACCTCTATGGAACTCGAATTTTCATCTTGACAATTCCTTTGTCAAAATATCCGCATCTTGTTCCTCTGGAGGAATGTACTCCAACAACATGATTCTCCTCTTCACACAATCTCGTAGATGGTGAAACCAGATTTTGCTTAGATCCATCATGGAAAAATGGATTTTTAGAGATTTTAATACAACTTTGATTGTCACAATAAATCACTATAGGATCCATCAGTTGACCAAATAACCCAACAAGGATATTCCTCATCCAGATAGCTTCACAAGTTTCTTGACTAGCAGCCATGTACTCTGCTTCTGTTGAACTGAGTGCAACTAATATTTGCTTGTTGTACCAAGAAACTATTGTTGACCCAATACTAAAGATGCCTCGTGATGTTCTCTTCATGTCTGATGGACTACTGACCCAATCTCAATATGTAAAGCCTTGGAGCTTCACTCCCTCTTTCCACCTGTACCAGAGACCAAACTGAGTGGTGCCTTTGAGGTATCTCAACACATGTTTGGATTCCTTCCAATACAATTTGGTTGGCTTAACCATTTCTTGACTAAGTTGGTTAACTTCATAACACATGTCTAGTTGTTTGTTCACCAAATAAATAAGTGAACCCACAAGTTGTCTGTAAATAGTAGCCTCCACTACTTCACCTGAAGTAACATATTCCTTCCTCCAATTCCCTTCTAGAGGAGTCTCCATTGGTTTGCTTCTCTCCATGTGAAAATTATTCAGTTGGCATACTTTCCTTGAGAGACAAACGGTTCCCTATCTCCTTCCCATACTTCCATACCGAGGAAATAATGCATGAGCCCCAGGTCCTTCGTCTCAGATTCTCTTACAAAATCCTCTTTGCAAGATTTGACCAGCTTCTCATCACTTGTTAGAATTAAATCATTGACATATAATACTATAATCAATAATTTACCTTCAACTATATATGGTAAAGGTTTGCATCTGCTTCAATTTTGGTGAATCCCAACCTGGTGAAATAGTTGTGATCCTAGTGTACCAAGCACGAGGTGCTTATTTCAATCCATACAATGATAACTTGAGTCTGCACACATGCGAATCTCTATCGAAAGTATCAAATCCTTTCATCTGTTCAATGTATACCTCTTCCTTCATCACTCCTTTGAGGAATGTTGTTTTCACATACATCTTATGTATCTTCCATCCCATCTATGTTGCAAGTGCTAGAATTGATCTAATAGAAGATTACCTTTCTATTGGAGAAATGTTCTCCTCATAATAAATTCCCTCCACCTAAGAGAACCCCTTGTTGGCTTGTATGGGCCTGACCCTGGTTCATAGGTGATTTATCCAAGAAAATCTCCGTACTACTGGCCCTTTCGGCAACAGTCTACAGAGTGCAGACTGAGGTCTCACCTGAAGTAGTATAGGAGGGTGCTAGAACCATGTTTCCACACCCTTGGGATGTTTGATGGGCTTATGGTGGTCTGCAATCTGACTCATCACTACACGTACTTGCGATCCCTTCACAACCTGCGGTGCGGTTTCCGCGTAGCCCTATTCGGGGGTGCAACCCGTATAATACCCAAGTTCCTTGCTATTTAAATTGTGATTATCTAATTACTTAACTTGTTCATGTAAGACTAATGATTATTACAACATATTCATCAATTATATCAGTGCATGTGATAAAAAAACCAATATAAATGTAAAGAAGGCAAGCTACATCAAATACATAGAAATAAGACTTCTCTTTATTAATTTTCAATCCCGATTATAGACTTGACACCGCCTTGCACACTCAGCTGCAGGGGTCTGTGCACTCATTTGTGGAATCTACTAGGCCTCTGCACACTCAACTACAGAGCCTCTTCCTACCACTACGACCCAAGACACTTAGAATTCTACTCTAAACTCGAACCATTCCTTCGCTATTCACTCCAATCTCCACTCTCTTTACAACTTAGAGCCTTGCTCTATTTATACATTCCCATGTTCCATGGACTGGGTAGGCCACCATGACTTTACATTACATTACATTACTTTAGGGTAGAAAACCCTATGACTTGACCTCTACTTCGCGCCCGCAATTCATGGGTTCTTACAAAACCTTTGACCAAAACTTGGGCTATAAGCCCCAAAACATGTAGTGGGGGGGATTCCATGCCAAACAGGCCCCCAACACAATCATCGTGACTCGTCTCGAGTCACTCTGCTAGTGCGGAGATCTTGGAACGGAGACCCTCCAACTATTCCTGTACTGCCCAAAGATCTGCAGTGCACTGTTCTGCAATTTTTTGGACATGTTGCATTTCTGCTTTTGAATCATCCACATCTAAATAATGTCCTTTCTTTGGTACCAGCTTTTGGTGCTTGTGTTTGTAGTCCCGTGCCCTTGTCTGGCTCCTTGGGTCGCGAAGACTGTGCTTTGGCCCGTTAGTCAGAGAGTTGGCAACCCGTGTAGGGTTTCAAGTGGTTATTGTTGAATTTTCTGAGGAAGGGTTCTCCATTGAGTTTGACTAGCTGAACTGTGCCTCCGTCTGTGACCTCCTTTACCACATATGGTCCCAGCTAGTGCAATATGAATTTTCCCAAAAAAATTTCAAACTTGCTGTCATACAATAGCACTAAGTCGTTTACCTTGAAGGTGTGCAACTTGATATGGTGGTTGTGATATGCCTTTTCACGCTGCTTTTGTACCAGCTGGTGAAATCCAACCAGAAACCATTCTTCCTCGAGTTCTTCTAATTGCACAAGCCTTTCTTCCAAAACTTTGCGGTCCGTCATGCTTGTGAGCGTTGCTATTCGCAGACTAGGTATGATGTATTCCATCAGCATGACTATGTCCATACCATAGACCAACCAGAAGGGTGCCTATCCCGTCAATTTCTTGCATGTTATCTTGTACATCCATAACATGGCAGGTATGCACAGGTCCGAGTCGTTCCGCTGCGTGTTACATACTTTGGTCAGTGCAGTCTCTAGTATTTTATTGAATGCCTCTACTATTCCATTGGCCTGTGGGTGGTACGGTATACTTTTTCTGATGATACACTTGGAACTCTTTTGTGAGTGCGCTGATGGTTTCATTCAAGAAATGTATTCTGCGATCACTCATTAAGATTTTCGGATAGCTAAATTGTGTCAACATGTTTTCGAATAAAAACTTTGCAGTTGTAGCGCCCGTGCAGTCATTGACCGGCTGTGCTTCTGCCCATCGTGTTAGGTGTTGGGTTGTGTTATATTCTTTCCACGTAGTTAACAGGGGGTTTGAAGGGCACCCATAACCCCAATTTATGGGGTCCGGGGCAGCGCCCCAGAAAATTTTGGTTTTGGAACCTATGTTAGGTTGGGCAGACCCACCTATCGTTTTGTGCATGATTTTCGCACATGTTTTTTTGGACGCGATGGTTTTCAGTCCATGGTATAGGATGCAATGGTTTTTGGTCCATGGTATTGGACGCGATGGTTTTCAGTCCATTTTATTGTATGTTTCGACATGTATAAATATGTATTGTAACATTGAAAGGAACATAATGAAAAAATCAAGCTAGTAGTTCTAGTTTTGGGATCCAGTGGGAAAATCTCTTTGTATATGTGTTTTATGTGTTATGCTCTCGCATTATTTATTTTTCTGTGTTTTAGAATTCGTATGCAGGTAATTTTTGTACGAGGTTAAAACCTACATTTGGTATCAGAGCTATTTTTGGCTTCAAGGGGATGCCTTTGTCACTGAGGGGTTTCACTTGGGCCTGTGGTAGACCCTGTTTAGTGGGAGATCTGTGAGATCGATTCTAGTGGTGAAAGAAGATGGTGAGTGGTGGAAATATAGAGATCAATAAATTTAATGGTCAGAGTTTTGAGTTGTGGAAACTCAAGATGGAGGATCTGTTGGTGGATAAAGATCAGTGGATCACGATAGATCTAGGTACTAAACCAACGGGAGTGACTGATAAAGAAAGGAAGAAGTTCGATCGGAAGGCAAAGAGCACAATACGATTGTGTGTCTTAGATTTAGTATTGCTGAATGTATCAAGGGAAGCTATGACAAAGGCTGTGTGGGACAAGTTAGGGACTTTGTACCAATCTAAGTCTTTGGTGAATAAACTATTCCTACGGAAAAAGCTGTATAACCTAAGGATGAAAGATGGAGACTCGGTGACAGAGCATCTGAATGCGTTTAATAATTTGGTAAGTTAGTTAGCATCTGTTGATATTAAAATTTCAGATGAAGATAAGTGCATCAGTTTGTTGTGTTCTCTACCAGATTCGTGGGATAGTTTGGTTATTACAATAGGTAGCAATGCAACTGCCTTGCATTCTGATGAAATAGTCTCATCCTTGCTGACGTAGCAGATAAGACGGAAAAATATGGAGAGCCATAATGGATGCCTTGTCTATACAAGGATGGTCCCAAAATATAAAAATAAAAAAAAATAAAAAATAAGTCATTGAGTGGGAGATCTAAATCTCCAGGAAAACCTGTAAAGGTGGTGTGCTGGAAATGCGAAAAGGAAGGGCACTACAAAAGGGATTGTAAATATAAAGCTTTTGATAAAAGAAAGTGATCTGATGATGCTCCTTTTGTAGAGGCGAAAACCACCTCAGATGAAGGTGGGGATGTGTATTTGGCTTCTTCAAGTACACATGTAGATTAGGAGGCATGGTTAATTCACTCAGGTGCATCTTTTCACTTCACTCCCCATAGAGAGTGGTTCTAAGAGTATGAGAAAATACGATGGTGGTGATGTCTACTTAGGGGATGATAGGAAGGCTAGAATCATTGGTCACGGAAAAGCAAAGTTGAAGTTGCAAGGTGGAAGGGTTAGAACACTTCCAGGTGTTCTACATATTCCTGCATTGACCAGAAATCTGGTTTCTATAAGCAAGTTGGATGATGCAGGTGTAAAAACAGTGTTTAAGAAGGGTACCTACAAAATGGTTGGGGGAGCACTGGTATTGATGTAGGGACCTTGAATTGGAACTTTGTACAAGTTGCAAAGTAGCATTGTTATTGATAGGTGCAATAGTTTTGTGGTTCTTGAAAGTGGAGTAGAAAATATAGTGGTCTTTGGAGAGAAGACCATGCTATGGCATCAAAGGCTTGGACATATTGGAGAGAAAGGCCTTCAAATACTTCATGGTGAAGGTATGGTAGAAGGTATGAGTATTAGATCTCTGGATTTTGATTTATATGAAAATTGTGTATATGGGAAGAAGAATCAGGTCAATTTCCCCTTTGGTAGTAAGAGGGTAAAACAGATATTAGAAATTGTGCACAGTGATGTGTTTGGACCTGTGAAGGTTCCATCACTAGGTAAGTTTGTGTACTATGTATCATTTATAGATGACTTCTCAAGGAATACATGGATATATTTCCTTAAGAATAAATTTGAAGCCTTTGACAGGTTTAAAGAATTTAAGGCTCTCTGGAAAATCAGACAGAGAAGAAGATAAAGGTGCTGAGGACAGATAATCGTGGAGAGTTTTGCAACAAGGAATTTGAAGAATTCTGTAAGAAGTGTGGTATAGCACGACAGAATACTACTCCCATCATTTCCCGGCTCAGAAGTTGGGTGTTGTTAGCATGCTCGCTACCCGAGCTGTGAGAATATCTGATGAAAAGAGCTTGGAAAAGGAGAAGGCTCATCTCCTAGATATCTTTGTTAAAAATGGTTACAGTAGGCACCTGGGTCAGAAAGCCTTCCTCAGGGCCCGTAAGGAGCCTTCAATCCAAAATTATCCTAAAGATTGTGTCATAGGGGTTCACCTTCCTTACATCCAGGGAACCACTGATAAGATTGCCAGGATTCTGAAGAAGCACAATGTCCCTGCAACCTTTAGACCTCCCAATACCATTCGTGGCTCCCTGAGATTTGTAAAAGATCCTATCGACCCTAAAGACATGAAGGGCGTCTATGTCATTCCCTGTTCCTGTGGGACACCATACATTGGTGAGACCGGTCGCTCTATTAATCAAAGGATTAATGAACATTCAGCTGACTTAAGGCATGGAAGGGCCAAGTCCTCAGCCCTTGCAGAGCATGCCGAGAAGACTAAGCATCATGTTTGTATTGAAGAGGCTCGTGTCATTGCAAAAGTTGCGCAGTTTCACCATCGGAAGTTTAGAGAGGCCCTTGAAATCGAAAAAAGGCCTGTTAATCTTAATAGGGATGATGGCTGGAAGATTAGTAGTTGCTGGATCCCAGCCTTGTCTTCCTAAGCCTCCTCATTCCTGCTTTTCTTTTAGCCTTATCCTCCCTTAATCCGGTTTGAATTATAGTTAATAATATCTGAATCTTCTGAACCCTTATCCTTGAATATGAAATTTTCCTTTTGATTTAGTTATGACTTGGGCTATTATAAATAGTACAAAAATAGCCCTGTAATAATAATAATATTAGTCCTATGAATAAAATAAATAAATAAAAATGATTACTCTGATTATGAACTAGTAATATTAGCCTGGAGTTAATATTATGGTAACGTTATCTTAATAACATGATAGTAGTTTACAGTTTTATGAGTTTATCATAATAGTGATATTAAGATTAACAATATTAATATTAATAAATAAATAAATATGTAAATAAAATAAGAATAATAGTTTCTAAGTTTTAATTAGGTTCTAGATAAGAAATTTCATTTGTGATAATAATATTTACCAATTAATTTGAATAAATATATTGATATAATGGTAAAGATTAACATTATTAATAATATATTAACTAAATATGATTAAAAGAATTTT
>APFE030071497.1:11736-27320 GCA_000404065.3 Pinus taeda
TTGTGTTATATTCTTTCCACATAGTTAACAGGGGGTTTGAGGGGTACCCGTAACCCCACTTTATGGGGTCTGGGGCAGCGCCCCGGAAATTTTGGTTCTAACCCTATGTTAGGTTGGGCCGACCCACCTATGGTTTTGTGCATGATTTTCACACATGTTTTTTGGACGCGATGGTTTTCGGTCCATGGTATTGGATCGATGGTTTTTGGTCCATGGTATTGGACGTGATGGTTTTTCAGTCCATGGTATTGGATGCTTCGGCATGTATAAATATGTATTGTAACGTTGAAAGGAACATAATGAAAAATCAAGCTGGTAGTCTCAGTTTTGAGATCCTGTGGGAAATCTCTTTGTATATGTGTTTTTATGTGTTATGCTCTCGCATTTTTATTTTTCCTCTGATTTAGAATTCGTATGCAGGTAATTTCTGTACGGGGTTAAAACCTACACAATTTCCCTCCATTACACTTGCAACAAACGAGTTAGAGAACAAATCTCAATGCTAGATTGCCTTTGTGCACCCCTATGTAGACCCATGCAAGAAAAAACATAAGAAACTCAAGAAATGCACCCTCAATTTCTCTAAATGGCTTACTTTTTATAGCTTCCTTATCTTCTCAATACCATGGGAAAAGCAAAAGCCATTTATAGTTGGTAATATTGAACATGTCAATTTAATGTTGCAAACACAAATACAATGGGAGAAAATTTGGTTTCATTCATGGTTTTTAATTTTCATCACCTACTCACACAATCACTACGATGATAACTAAATCCTAGAGGTTATAGCTTCACTATTTAAATAGGATTCCCAGTAGCTAAGAGCCTATAGCCACATTGTAGAAGTATAACTCCTAATGGTTATAGCTTAATTTAGGCCAAAACAACTCCACTTAATCTAAAACTTTAGCAATCTTCTTCCCCTTTCTCTACAACACATGTACAATTATTTGTAGCCTCAACATTATCCTAGAAAACCTATGTAGGCCTCATCCAAAACTATTCCTCTTCTTGCATCTCCTACCTCTTCTTGCACTACAACTACTGCCCAAGAAACAATCCATGTAGACATACTGAGATGAGATCATAATGTATGTTGACATCAATCATACCACATATTAATAATGCAAACAATATCCCCCTTTGGACTCAATGTCAACTTCCTACAAGACACTAAGTCCTTCTCTCCCCCTTTAACCTTAAGGGAGAATGGGAAAATGGAACTGAGAGAAGTATTCCATGTGCAATATCATATATCTGATTTCTTGATGTGAAGCAAAGCCATAAATAAACCGTGCTCCACTTAAGCATATAATAGAACTATTAATGGAAGTACAAGGCTATAGAAAACAATATGTGACTGTACATAAGCATATGCTTCCCAATTTTACATCAATCAGTTAATGTCACATGGTTGTATACATGACATGACCAATGGGCCATACATGACTGAATTTTACAATGTGTGGCACATGGGTGACCTTGGTACCAATACATCGTATCGAATAGAAGTAAAATACATGATAGAACATGCCCATTCTCAATACTTCATTTCGTCAACATATGGTGGGCTCTCCTTTAGGCACAAGAAACATTCAAGACATGTAGCAACAAAATCAGATGATCTCACAGTTATTACAAGGGACTCGTCATCATTATATGTGAAGGAAAATAATACTTCCATAATCACAAGCCATTAAATAGAAAAATTCTGATCAACAACATATTGAATAGCATCCAACTCCAACCATGACAGAGTGACAACAACATATAAATCTTCCAACAGAAATAAGTTTAGGAATTATGTGCTCGTTGGAAATCATAATGCTAATATGAATCATTTGAAGCATAGAATATGCTCCCTATGAACTTGTTTCAACTATTCATCATCAATCTTGACCACAATGATTATACCAAATTCATTATTAGTGTAACAAATCATCATCAAAAGAGGAAGCTAGCAACATATGAAATCACCATGCATAGCACCCCCTGAGATCATACAACTTTTTGAATTAGGAGAGAGAAGAGGAGAATATCATCCCTAACCATTGGGAATATATTCAAATGAACCTTGAGGAATGGGTTTGGCAAACTGGTGTTGTAGCGCCTACAACCACCCTACAAAATTTTTCTTTGGCCTTGTTTTGGAGCCTACCTCCCAAACTTCACAGTAGCCTACCTTGCTTCGTAAAGTTCACAAGCTTCAATGTCTTTCTTGTGCAAAGGTAGCCTATCAGTCACAACTTGATCCATTGCCCTCATAGGTTGTTCACCCATACTTGGTCTAGCTGGAGGCTGAGAAGCTTACCATTGAAAATTGTGTATTTATGGATGGCAACCAACCTTCTCTCTAGAAATTGTGCAATCCTCTCTGGCAGACTACTGGGCTACAAGATTACACAATCCTTCCTACCAACACTCCCAGTAGAATTTGCCAAAATTTCCCTAGAAAGGCTGCTAAGCCAAAAATTTACACAAATTTGGGCAGCAATCAGCTATTGTGCTAAGAAATTGAACAAATCTCCTAGGAAGTCAGCCCACCTCCCAACCAAAAATGCGCATTTCGTTCAAGTAGTCGAACAGTCTCTTTCATGTGTAGCTGAGTTGATCAGTTCCCTCCAAGACCGAGAAAAACAGACTTCCATGCATAGGAATCCTTTGTCTCAGGGATATATGTTTAGCAGTTGGAGGCTACATGCAAGGAGAAATTCAAAACCCTCCCACCAAGCATCACTTCCCCTAGATTTGTGGCATGCACATCACAACCTCAATGTTATTAAAACTCATTAGCCAGAAAATATAGAACTCATTCCTCACATCCACCTTGTAGCTTTGACATTCTGCATTACATCTAGGAGTAGTCGGCACATTCAGCTTAATTGTTTTGGGGTAAGTCCACTTCCCGGCCTTCTGCTACATTTATGTCGCTTTTTGTATTTTCTCTGGTCTGAGTAATCCTCTCTTGGTTTCTTTGAATGCTTGATGTTTCTTACATGTATTCTAGCTTGACTTAGCTCTATTTTAGTTTTCGTTGCTATCTCACTATTGTCGCATGCATGAAACTATTGCATGGGTGATCGCCCAATTGCCAAACTACCTCACCCACATGCATGTTGATTTGTTCATTGAATCTGTCATTCATGTTTTTCATGCACTATCAATCATTTCTACTATCACATAGTGCCGCCATGCATTTACTGTCTTAGTTGCTTCCAGTTTCCCATTGGCGAGTCGGGCCAACCTTGGCCCAAACTCTGCCTCCACCAAGGTTGCAATGCACAATATGGGGAACGAAGGCTCACCTTCCTCTCTAGATTTGTACATTCCTACCAACCATTGGCCTCCAAGACTGCTTTGCACATTTCTTGAGGAAAATGGTTGCTTGGCCCAAGAAGTTGCACAAATATGTCCCTAGGCCAACAATCCTTCCCAGCTAGAAGTGCGCATTGTGTAATCCTAGTAGTCAACAACCAGAATGGACTGTGCCTTGCATATTTCTAGCAGTGAGTCAATCTCATAGCAACCTAGATTGTGCCCTATGTAGTCTTGGCAGTCAATCTCTCGACCTCCCGGCTGAAATTATGCAACCTTCACGATCATTCACTCAGGATGATGCAATTCAATTCTCATGTTCATTTTGGTTTTTTACTGATAGATTGCTTGTCATGAGTTTTTATATGTCTCCAGGTATCATAGTTGTTCATCTGTTGCTCAAAAGTACAGGTACAGTGGTTTCCGAAGAGTAGACATGAGGACACCATTAATAACACACTTAGGGATGCAGTCGATCAAGTGTTTATGGACTTGCCTACCGAAGAAGACATAAAGTTTTTCATAGAAAAGGACTTCAAGATATGATAGAAGCAACATCACAATGAGTAGCATCATGAACAACAACTGAAGACAACACACCAAATGCAATAAATGCAGGAGGAGGGTTGTTGACAACACGAAGGCAGAAAAAGGTTGCAAGCTCAAGTAGATCCATTAATGATGAAAGAAATGTTGGAGACTCTGCTATGAGACGATGATGCGACATGAAGATCATCTGAAGAAAGAGAATGGAACAAGGAAGAAGTTACATGTGCTGAAGAAACAACTCAAGGAAGAACATGAGGATGCACAGATAGACGAATGAGTTGCAGCAAGATCAGGAATATCACTGGGTGCATCATGCACTCATGGATGAAATTTCTCCTGTACAAGTGAAAGATCCATCCCAGTAGCTAACACAAAGTAGACATGGTGAGAATTTTTGGTGATCGCATGCAAGGGATTCAACATCATCCATGTCGTTATGCACCTGCATGGAATCCAACCCATTCAACACACTCACGAAGGTGAAGACAAGAAGCAATTCCAACTGGAGCTTAACATGTACTTCGGAAAGTTGATGTGCATGACCACCAGAACACAATTGAAGATCAAAATGGATAGTACTCATTAGTGTGTTTCCAGTTCATCCACACCCAAGAAGACCATGTGCATGTTAGCTGACAAGTTGGATGAAGGTGTTAGTCCTTACAATGTTGTAGGCTGAAAAGGAAATTGACAAGGGTCACCTCAAACCACTTCAGCTCAGTAGCTAGCCCTACTGAGCATGAGAGGGATTTCTCTAAGTCTCTTATCAGTGATATCACTTTAAAGGAAATTAATTTTAGGCTAGATATGTATATTTGTTTGTGTTGGCATTATGGTACATATTTTGTACTTGATGGCAACCCACTCATCTCAGATGATAAATTATATGTGGAGAAATGTTCATGGAATTTTATGCAGAGAAAATTTTATTTCATGTAGAGAAAAGTTCACGCACTTTCATGGCTGGTTCATGGTATTAGTCCGAGAGTTTTTGATCCTATGGTTTTGATCTGTGGTATTGCATCCAAAAGTGTTGATTCGATGTATTGGGTTCATGGTATTGTGTTATTATGGTTTTGGATCGTGGTATTGTGAAAGGACTAAGACTATAAAAGAGGAAGGAGATCATTTGGCAAAGCATCATCTGAATTATTGAATATCTGATAAAGTGCTGGATCTGGAATACTATGATTGGGTTATGGTGTAGATCTGGATCTGAGCTAAAGAGGGATCTCACCGGTTGATGGAGAACAAGATCTAAGGATAGATCGGGACCAAATGGTTTGAAATTAACTATCTCTATATATTTGATTATGCTTACTCTAGATCTATATACTGACGCTTGTAATGATCTAATCTGGGTATAACTTAAGTTTGAAATCGCTGCAAGTCATGTTTGAATATTTATAGGTCTGTACGTGGGTTGGATTTGGTGTAAGCACATATGTATGCAGGTTTGGTTCATTGTAGTAGCGTATACAATTTGAGCTATGATATTTGAAGTCACAGGTGGTTCTGGTTGTTGATGGGTTCTGATGACAGTTTAAAGGTGTCACTATTTCGCATATCCTGTTTGCTTGATTGTGTTTAGCTTTAGTATTGATGGATGAGAACTAATATTGGATCAGGATCATAATGACTCATATTTATGTGATCTGATGGACTAGATATGGGTGCTAACACATATATTATCCTTGTATATGTATTGATCTGGTGTTTCGGTGATTCAGAAGATTGATTGATTATGTGCTTCAATGATATTAATGGGTCCAGTATGAAACGTGGATCAAACGTGGCCTTTCAGATTATGTGTTGTGCTTCAGGAGTATCCAATCTAAAATTGTATGGAAGGTGGTACCTAGAGGAGAGAAGATTGTAGGCTAGCACCTATGTACTAGTATCTTAGCTAGTACAAGAACTATGGGGGTTGTAGATCCCTTCCAGGAGCGACTGGAGAACGAGAGAGGGTTGTAGCTCTCTGCAGGTAGAAACTTGCGTATTGGTATAACACTGCACCAGTACAGAAATATTGTAAAAGGATTTTCTTATTAAGGAGAAGATTAAGATGACTTGCAGTAGGTGGTTTTCTCCCACATTGGGTTTCCACCTTATATCATGGTGTTCATGTGTGTGGCTTATGTGTGATGATCTGTTCTATTTTACTGCACCTGTTTACTATTAACATGGTTGATAATGTTCTAATGCACTCATTAAGGATCAACTAACTGAATCATAAGAAGTTGTGGAAGTAGCATATATGAATTTGAATATGGAAATGAAAAAGTTTTATTGATGTGATAATACTGATTCACCCCCCCCCCCCTCTCAGTATTATTTCCAACAATTGGTATCAGAGCAGGTCCTTTTGTAGAAGCTTGATTGCTTGAAGGAGATCTGTGGAACAATGGGAAAGAAGATTAAGAAGAAAGAACATAAGCAGAAGAAGCCATCTCAGAAGAACTATGACAGTGGGAGAATCAATTAGGGATTAGATGTAATAAGCTCTTCAGATTTAGAATCATTTTAGAATGAATATGAACTATCAGGTATGAATTCGCTATCCTCTGATGTTCTAGCTATCTATCCATTTGGAAAAGATGAAAGTGATAGCGAAACAACTGAATTTGCTCTTATGGGTGAACAAGAAACATAGCAAATAGAGGCAGAATTTAAAAGGCTTTCAAACAAAATCAGAGATCAACAAGATCTATTGAACAAAAGGGAATGTGACTTCAAAGAAGAAGCTACCAAACTAAAATCCCAACTAGAAGAAGGAAACAAGGTAAGGAAGTTATTCAAGGACAAATATATTAAGTTGCAGGATGAAGTAACATCATTAAGAGATGAAGTCAATGAAAGAAGCACAACCATCAAGAAACTCGGATATAGATCCAGTTACTGTGAAAGTATTGAAGCCACGATCCGCTCACTAAAAGAAGATCTTGAAGAATCAAAGAAACATAATAAAGATCTACTCCAAGCTATTGAAAAACAAGAAAACGAAGTCATCAATTTAAAATATCAACTAGAATGTGGCTTCAGAATTCGTCAAATGCAGCAGGATCTGAATGAAGAACAAGAAACGGAGATACTCAAACTAAGGCAACAAATGGAAGAAGGAAGAAAGTCTGAAGAAATCTAGAAGAAGAAATGTCTGGAAAAGGATGAACAACTTCAGGTTGAGGTAAATATCTTGAAAGGTAAATTGGAAGACAAGGATAAGCTTTTATGATTTCAAGATAGTACTAAGGTCTTGGATGATATTCTTAATAGTCAAAGGTCTCCTGCTATCAAAACTGGTCTTGGTTTTCATGAATCTATTGAAGGTGAATCTAGTTCACAAAGTAAGACAAGGGACTCCACTTCAAAATCTGAAATGCTCAATAAGGAGATGAAAGGTCAATCTCATCATCAACCAAGGAAATAAATTCTTCAAAGAAAATCTTCTACTCCTCCTATGAATAATGTTGAATGTTATGTATGTCATAATTCTGGGCATGTTGCAGCTAGATGTAGAAGAAGAAGGTTTCAAGACCATCATGTAAAAATATCATCTCATTCAAGGTACTTTAATGGATATTGCTTTGCTTGCAATATGTTTGGTCACATATTTGTTGATTGCTATTAGAAGAAATATGAGACATGTAAGATGTTACACTTGTAACAAGATTGAACATATAGCTAAGGAATGCAGGAACAAAGTATGGGAACCATACCAAAAGGAGAAAACATCATCATAACACTTGAAGATGTGGAAGAAGAAAGAAGTACAGTCAGAAAGAGGTGGCACAGCACAACATACAGACATAACAGAATCAGATGGAGCTGGAAGTGTAAAACTTCAGTGTCCTAAATCTCACATGCAAGTTTCTTAAAGATAAGTCTTGTATATACGTAAGTTGGTTATGACATATTCACGTATATGATTGGTTGAGGAAAGTCAGTAGGGACAGGTTTAGGAAAAGGATCAGTTATGATTCGATTTATTTGCGTTGTTTGATAATGGTTACAATTTGCTGATGATGTGTGGAAATGACATGATGGTTATAAGTGTTTTGTTTCTAATGGTGATGTCTTGATACTTCTTGCTGATATGCATGATCAGATCTGACAGTAAACAAGATGGCACAGGTTTAGGGGGAGCATGTGATTTTAATGCATTGTTGGCATTATAGTTAATAGTCCTTGGTGATGATGCTTATATGGATAAATGATTCATATTGCTATGATATGGCTATGAGTTGTTCAGATGATTCTTGGGGTTACATAGTTGATATTTAGATCATATTTGTGGTTGATTCTCTAAGGGTGCTTACATGGTGATCTTCATAAGGATAAGGAGAAGTACATAGCTTGAATTCACATCTTCTTTACTTGATGATGAGTCACTCATATGTTGTTGTCGCCATATGCATAAAGATCATATATTACAGTTATGATGTCGGATTCCTATTGTTCTTAGCACACATATGGATGAGGATTGTTGGCTGGATACATGGATGATTATTCAAAGTTGCATTGTTGGAGATATGTTGATGATGAGTTCTTACCTATATGATGATAGGTTGTTTCGTACATATGTTGATTGATGCAAATATTCCCAATTGATGATACTTGGTCCATGCAGATCTGGATGGCTATGGTGTTTCTCACATATGATAGAATGATTTTGTATATACAGAATTCTATTCGAAAGGATGAGTTGATACAGACATACTGCTGGTCTAGTTGCTATTGACAGATGCTATGGAGTAGATCATACAGCGTCGTTGATGATGTTTATCATGATCTTATTTAGGTGTTTCGTATTTGTTATAAATCTCATGTATATCATTCGATGTAAAGGTCATATCAAGAATGATGATGCAATAGTGTGTCTCTATCTATTGTAGTCATTTGATGAAATATTTCAGTCATATCACGGTCATGTAACGGTGTATGTTGGTTTCCCCACTATGCCTGGGATGAATGATGTAATGTACTTGGTTGTCATTTTCTAGTATATCCCCACTTGGTTGGGAGATGGATTTATGTATGAGTATTTGGTGCTAGGAAGGTCACATATGATGTATAAAGTCATGTTCTTGTAGAACACCTTTTTACAGACCTTGCTTACAGATAGGGGGAGCATGAACAACACACTTTAGCAGAGCAAAAACTTCAGCATGTTCTCAGAGGAAGCATGGACAGAGTGGTACACCTTGGCATATACAAAGGGGGAGCTCATGCAGATATTTCAGCAGGTACTCAGGGGGAGTATGGGCAGTAGAATGTTTCTCTAAGAAAGAGATTGTCTTGGTTCGCCCTTTTCCCTTGATGTCAAAGGGGGAGAGTGATTTGGCGTAGTTGTCATCAAGTCCAAAGGGGGAGATTATTGGTATTATGATGCATGTGTTGTACTTGATGGCAACCCACTCATAGAAGATCGTCTCACTTAGTTATAAATAGATGAATCTTCAAGAAGAGATATCAGATGTGACTGAATGCCTAGAGTGCAGGACAGCTCAAAGGAATCAAATGATAGTTCTACATGTGACAAGTTAGCTTTGCGATAAAGTCCAAAGGTGGAGATTCTTGGCATTATGGTACATAGGTTGTACTTGATGGCAACCCACTCATCTCAGATGATAAATTATATGTGGAGAAAAGTTCACGGAATTTTATGTAGAGAAAAGTTTATTTCATGTAGAGAAAAGTTGATGGAATTTTATGCAAAGAAAAGTTTATTTCATGTGGAGAAAAGTTCACGGAATTTTATGCAGAGAAAATTTTATTTCATGTAGAGATAAGTTCACTGAATTTTATGCAGAGAAAAGTTGATTTCATGTGGAGAAAAGTTCACTGAATTTTATGCGGAGAAAAGTTTATTTCAAGTGGAGAAAAGTTCATGCACTTTCATGGTTGGTTCATGGTATTAGTCCGACAGTTTTTGATCCTATGGTTTTGGTCCATGGTATTGTATCCAAAAGTGTTGATCCCAAGTATTGGGTTCATGGTATTGTGTTATTATGGTTTTGGACCATGGTATTGTGAAAGGCCTAAGACTATAAAAGAGGAAAGGAGATCATTTGGCAAAGCATCATCTGAATTATTATTGAATATCTGATAAAGTGCTAGATCTGGAATACTGTGATTGGGTTATGGTGCAGATCTGGATCTGAGCTAAGAGGGATCTCACCAGTTGATGGAGAACAAGATCTAAGGATAGATCGGGATCAAATGGTTTGAAATGAACTATCTCTATATATTTGATTATGCTTATTCTAGATCTATATACTGATGCTTGTAATGATGTGATCTGGGTATAACTTAAGTTTGAAATCGCTGCAAGTCATGTTTGAGTATTTATAGATCTATAAGCGGGTTGGCTTTGGTGTAAGTGGGTTGGCTTTGGTGTAAGCGCGTATGTATGCAGGTTTGGTTCATTGTAGTAGCGTATACAATTTGAGCTATGATATTTGAAGTCACAGGTGGTTCTAGTTGTTGATTGGTTCTGATGATAGTTTAAAGGTGTCAGTATTCTGCATATCCTGTTTGGTTGATTGTGTTTAGCTTCAATATTGATGGACGAGAACTAATATTGGATCAGGATCATAAGGACTCATATTTATGTGATCTGATGGACTAGGTCTGGGTGTTAACACATATATTATCCTTATATATGTATTTATCTGGTGTTTGGATGATTTAGAAGATTGATTGATTATGTGCTTCAATGATATTAATGGGTCTAGTATGAAAATTGGATGAAACGTGGCCTTTCAGATTATGTGTAGTGCTTTAGGAGTATCCAGTCTCAAGATGTATGAAACATGGTACCTGGAGGAGAGAATATTGTAGGTCGGCGCCTACGTACTAGTGTCTTAGCTAGTACAAGAACTATGGTGGTTGTAGCTCCCTTCCAGGAGAGACTGGAGAACGAGAGAGGGTTGTAGCTCTCTGTAGGTAGAAGCTTGCATACTGGTATTAGACTGCACCAGTACATAAATATTGTAAAAGGATTTTCTTATTAAGAAGAAGATTTAGATGACTTACAACAGGTGGTTTTCTCCCACATTGGGTTTCCACCTTATATCATGGTGTTCATGTGTGTGGCTTATGTGTGATGATCTGTTCTATTTTACTGCACCTGTTTACTGTTAACATGGTTGATAATGTTCTAATGCACTCATTAAGGATCAACTAACTGAATCATAAGAAGTTGTGGAAGTAGCATATATGAATCTGAATATGGAAATGGAAAACGTTTTATTGATGTGATAATACTGATTCACCCCCTGCCCTCCCAGTATTATTTCCAACAGTTTGTTTGTTTGTGAATATTTGTTTTTTTTAAGGATTTGTTGAACATAGGGTTGGGAGCCACAAGTAGGTCTAGGCTATGGGAATGCAGGAGAAAACATAAGGAGGAGATAGATGTCAGAATCCATGGTGTAATTTGAGTATTCTTCAGTGTATGATAGAGGATATAGTGTGGATGAAACTAATGTGCACAAATAAACATGATTTCATTATCTTAGGGAGACAAACGCATAACCATAAAAACTAGATAACGGAGCTTGAGAAAAACAAGAATTCTGAGTATTTTATCACAAGGCATTCATAGAAAGAAGAGATATAATGTAGATAAAGATGTTTAGAGCATGATAAAATAAAACGAATGATGTACAAGCACCATGAACTCACTGGGAAAGAGTTGCTTGAAAATAGTTGCAAGTTGTATCTGTATTAGCTGAAAGATGACTACAATGCAAGCCTTCTTTACAAAAATTTCAACCTTCTTCTCCTCAGGAGAAGTGATACATATAGACTCTCCTAGAACACTTTCCACCTTTAGGAGTCGAATTCCTTGGTGGAATAATTGACTCCAAGATTCTCTCAACCAACAGGTGAGAGTGAGAAGGTGAAACTCAAACAATTCATGAAGAGTTTGTTTCTTTTATGAGGCCTAATAAACATAAAAAACTACCTATGATGTACATTTATTCATGCCTACATCACCTAGCCTCATAAATAGTGCCATTACATAGATAATCTTGACTTTCACCAAGTCATACTGAAAAGTAGAAACTTTACGTAGTGAAATTTTCCAAATAAACAATAAAGAAAGTGCAAAAGCATAATGTCGATTTTGAGCTGAGTTCGAGGTGCCTTTTAGGGGTCAAAATGAAAAAATGAGAGAATGGTAAACTAGCCCTTCAAGTCTAGTTTCCATAAAAGTTTACAGTTTTTGATTTTGACCATGGGAAGACCTTCAAAAATCAATTCTCCCAAGGTCACTCGAGAAGTGCAATGCCTGTCAAAAAATGGTCCAGAATGCTAGTTTTTTTTCCACTTTTTTGCATTTTTATCCAAAACTACACCACCTCTACAAAACCTGGGAATTTTTTTTTTTAGAGGATTTCAAGGCCTTTCCAAAAATGTAGACCTCTCCTCAATTTCAGGCCTGAGGAAAAAGTGCAGTGCCAAGGCACTGTGCTTCTCGAAAGGATAAATTTATGAATTTAGACCAAAATTTGCCAAAAAAATCAAAATGCTTAGAATTAGCTCAAAATTGGAGGGAAGGTGTAAAAATGAGCTTTTTATAGCTTCATGGACGCTTCACCTTGCATCTCCAAGTTTCCCTCATTGTTTTGATCTTTTTTGGCCTCCTTGAGCTTGTCTTTAAGTTATTCCACTGTGACATTGGTGATCATGTTTTGAGCTTGATAATGATGCACCATGTGTCTAAGCAATTGATTATCTCTATTTCCCTTCTGTAGAAGCTTTTCTAAGTGTTCATTTACCCTGTTAAGCCAATATTCTTTATCTCAATGTACCTCTATGGAAATCCTTTCTTCTAGGTCAAGGTCTTCATTAAGAAATAGCTATTTTTGTTCCTCTTGCAAAGCTTCCTTCAGACCTCTAGTTCTTCGTATTTTCCTTTTCCCTTTCACCGGTGATGCCTTGGGCTCACTTGATGTCATGATCTCCTTAACTTTGCCAATTTTATGCATTAACTTAGTTTTTTCCTTTTCTAGGATCAACTCTTTTGCTTTGAGTTGATTGTTTTCCTGTTCAAGGAATGATACAATATAGTTTTCCCTTTATAGATTTATTGCTAGCTCCTTGATTTGGTATTCCTTATCCCTGATAGTCTATCTCATAATTGAAGTCTCATCTTCCTTCTCTAAATCAATAAGCTCAAATTCATGTTCAACTGTCTCCTTATTCTTTGCTAAATCAATAAGCTCAAATTCATGTTCAACTGTCTCCTTATTCTTTGCTACTGATTCTTTCTTTTTCGATGAAGAAGGCTTGGCCCCTTTCTCTTTATGAGAAGAAAACACAAGCCTCTGCCCTTTCTTATACACTTTGGTCACCTTTGGCTTAGGTAGTTGAATCTTCTCTAATGTTTTACTAGACGACCCTATATCTGTTTGTTGTTTTGGTGCACTTGGGGACTGAGATGTTGCAATTTTCTCATGCCATTTTAAAGCTATTGCTAAAAAGGCTCCCCAAGCCATACCCCTATTTTCCAGCTAATGAAGGAAAATGGTTTTGATGACGTTATGATGAAACAAGATTGGAGAGTGTTCTTTGTCGTTTAACTATATCTTTTCAAACATTTTTGAAATTCTCCTGAACAGGTAATTCCACATGTTGAGCGTCTTTTGAGATGTCAAGTGCATCAAGAGGCGAATATGATAGGCATACAACCTAGAGAATCTACCTTCACAGGTAGATGGTTTTCATTAAAGGGGCATACTTCTCAAGCAAATATCTGAAAGGCATGAGGTGAGTATTTGTATCTCTATATGGAGTCTTTAAGAAGGGCTTGTAGTTTTTCAAGATCTAGACTCATTCCCTTGAACCAATATTCACCATTATTTGGTAAACCAATTGGTAGTGAGATGGAGGCCACTGAGAAGCTAAACTCAATACCAAAAATGACAACAATATCTCCTTTCAGTTTTGTAGCTACCCAATCTGTCAGCTACTCATGAAACCCTGCTTCACTTACTCTTTTACAAAACTCCAAGCAGTGAACATCCTGAAATCATTACTTTATGAAAGAATAGGAGTTGATTTGATTGCAATCTGATGGTTCATATCTAAGAATCCTCCCTCCTTTATGTTGTCTCTTTCTTTTTGGTGAAGATTCAACCTCCATGATGACACAAAGTCCTAGCAGCAACAAGTGAAAATAGATGTGAGGTGAGAAGGAAAAAGAAGTGACATGTGAGATATTTTGACAAAATAATGGGAGGGGTTTCATGAAAGATAAGATGGCTTTGGAAAACCAATGGAAATTAGTGAGGAAAATAGTGAAGAAATGTGGTTTCTTGTAAGTGAGACTAAGAAGGCTTATGATGATATTTTGCCAAAATAACTCTAGGAATGAGCTGGGATTTTGTTTTTTTAGAGTTTAAATGTTGTTTGGAGGTGGATGAACTTGTCAAAATGACTCATCAGACATGTGTGCAGGTGTAGAATATCAATTTAAATGTTTTCGAGATGAAAAGTTATGATGACCATTTCTACTCTAGCATTTCCCATGAAAATTTTGGTACAACCCCTAGCTTGAGAAATTATTGAAATGGAATGAAATTGGGAAAGAAAATAGAGAGGGAAGTGATATACTTACTTGTTCCTTAGCTTTAGAAAGCTCTTTGACCGAGCTTGTAAGCAAGAATTTGGAATATGGGAAAATTTGGGTGATTTTTGGGTACTCTATCTTGCACGTAGTGTAGTTCACCTACGTGCAGCACTTGCCTCCTAAGCACAACACAGTGCATCTATGCACAGTCCCTGCCTCCTAAGTGCAACACAATGTATCTACACGTGACGCTTTGAATTTTTGGCCAATTTCTCTGAGGGAAACAAGTATATTGCTTTTTTGTGTGAGTGAGCTCGATGATGAGGAGTGAATGGGATATGAATGAAAAGGTTATGAGTCTTTTTGAGTTTATATAGGGATAATTTCTTCACATTCTCAAAAAAAAGAAAGAGAAGCCAACCCTCCTTTGTGAATTGATTTCACTTTTTGAAGACAGATTTTATGTTTACCATTGCAAGTGTGTGTTTGCTATCCTGAGTGCTGGAGCTTCCTTCTTCTAAAACCTTTGATGTCAGGAGAATATGAAAAGTGTGAGAATAAATCATGATAAATTTATCAACAATTGCTTTGTCATGTTTGACTTATTTCTAGTTATTTTTATGGAAATGGTGGACCTTGGGTTTGTGACCTAAATGATGACTTAAGACCCAATGGAATGATGATGATGACTTGACCCATTTTCATGGTGAAACCTTCATAAAATATGATAAGAAACTAGCATGAGTGAAATTTGGAACAACGACTCCATTTTTGGACTAACCATACAATGACCAAATTTGTTGTGTAGACCTAGTAACAGAAACATTTGTTTATCGAGGTGACAGGCTAACAAGACTGATACTAACATTGGCTCCAACTAGGGACGACATATCCCTGGAGGTGTCAAGAACATCGTAGATCAAGTAGCCTTATTTATTGGGCCATGGAGTCAACATGCATAAAAACTAATTTTTTGACTTGAGACTGACTAACCTTTTGACATGACAAAAGAACTAAAAAAGATAATGAAAATAGTACTGAATCAAAGAGTCTTAGAGCCTTTACTTCGGGCTTCAAACTCTGATGAAAACTATTTGAAATGCTAGAAGTGAAATACACACTGGTATGTACAATGATGATG
>APFE030071503.1:1850-50173 GCA_000404065.3 Pinus taeda
TAGTATTCTAGAAGAGGGTATTCAGTTCCAACATCAATGGGATACTCCCTCTTTTGGATGGGGTAGCTCCTCTCTTGATGGGATAAGCTCCTCTATCATAGGGGTGCATGAACCATCTGGAGGCGCTCAATACACGTCAAAAACTCTTCTAGAAGGCTCTAAAAGTGACCACAAGTAACTTTTTAAAGATGAAACTTGCGCCTTTTGACCTTTACAGGGGTACACACCCAACCTTTAGCTTACAGAGTGTATAAATACGTAGGTATAGTGTATTTGGAATGCGTACACGCAGGCAAGGTAGAGAGAACCTGCGTACCTAGAGATAAACATGTTTTCAAGTGACTTTCTCTCTCTTTGAAGTTTTGACATGAAGAGCAGAGGTATGGGGCTTGACAAAGAGGACAATGTGGCTATTGATGAGGCCACATAGACTGCAGATAGTCAGGGTGACAAATTTCAGTGTAACACAACCGTTGATGGCGGAGTCCTCAGTCCTCTTTTTGCTGTTCGCTTCCTTCACCTCTTCTTATGATACTCCTGCTATGTCTTCTGTTTGAGGAACCAGTTTGGTTTGGTATGATTTACTTCTCTGCCACCCTGTGAGGTGTGCCATGTTTTACGTTCTAAGTAGCCTATGTATCTCTTTCCAAGTAGCGAGGCTGGCTATTTAGCGGCCATAAATCTGCTAAAGCAGAAGTTTTGTAACATATTTTCACTCTGTTAATACAAAAGCTTATTTACACAAAAAAAAGAAAGTATTTGTCATCTTTGCAATAGTTATTAGGTGGAGTACAAAAATAGTTTTATCTTAACATATTCTGCATTTATTCACATCAAAGCTTAATTTCAAAATATTTGTAATGCTATCAATCTCCATAACTTTTTAACTCATCAAAACTATGGATATTTTGGAAAACTTCTCTCCAATCATTTAATTATAGAAACAAAATGTTAATTCAAACTAATTAATTCCATATCATTTTTCTTAACATTCAATATATCAAAGTTAATCTGAATGGATGGTAATCATCATAATCATTATAAGAATACAATTTTTTAAATTCAATATCATATGTCGAGGATGATTATTATAATCCACAAGGATTTTATAAATCATATATCAATGAGTTAAGACTATAATTCGTAAAGTCCTTGTGCTATAAATCTTATGCTAAAAACTATTATAGTCCTTGCACTAATAACCCTTACAATATCCATACTAAAAACCTTTCATGTAACACTCCAATTTTGATTTGTGGCAAATATTGTGTTAGATTATATACAAATTCATAATGATGAGAATCAATTCATGTGATTTTAAATAAATGACCAAACTTTGTAAATATTATTGTATGAACTTCAAGCGGAAAGCTCAAGGCAAAGGATTTACTAGCGCGGTAAGCTTTTCATAGTGAACCCAAAGCTATGGATATACTACCATTGGAATATAATATGTAATGGTCCAAAATGGATGCCAAGAGTATGAGATTGAATACGATACCACTAAAAGGAAATATGAAAAGGGACTTATAGGAAAGTAAATCTTATATTGGCAAGTATTAACCTATGATCTTATCACTTTTCCATCAAATTATTTAAATGAGCCCATCCACCTAACTTAGAAGCCCTACACTAAAGAGCATTGGAAGGGAAGAATATCCTTGAGTGACTTTGAGCAAAGAAAACAAATATGCTCCTTATGTTGTAGGCAGTAGTGCAAGAAAGTGTATGGTTCTTTGATGGTTGGATGTAATGCTTGGAGTCCTCTATAATGAGTATAATTATTGCACCATGAGAGAAATTAGGTCAGGTTGAGTGAAATAAAATCCTAGAGCTTGGTTCCTTTCACCCTAGTGACTCATATCCTAAATTGGGGGTAGTATACACACTAAATGCCGATGGTTGGGCGAAAATTTTCTTACACACAACTATTTTTGTAGACTATATTTTGTTGAATAATGTATTTTTTTGTATCCTTAGATGAATGTGGAATTGAATGTTATTTATTTCTATGGAAATATATGTATTTTACATGTTATGTTTGTAATTATGTTTAATTTGAATAATAGGTATTTCACTACTATTAAAATCTAGTAGCTCATGCTTGTTTATTCCATTCCATTTTATTATTTTGCACCATGCATACATTCAAATCATTATGGGCTTCCATGGAAGAGCATTCCAGTGTTATTATAGGTTAAATAGTTTTTTGAGGGTTAGAACTTTGTTTGCATTTTTCCTCACTCATTCCATGGTTAGGAGAACACTAGAGGGGACATTGCATTTATGTATTCTATTTACAATATCCATGTTAATAACTACTATAAATCTTATTATACATATTTTAATAGTTATTATGACCCCCATAAACCTCTTGCTAAAAAAGAATTCAATCCTTATAGATTTTATAATCCAAGCCATCCCGCATTAATGATCTTTATGAAACCTATAACTACTAATTGGCTACACCAATAACTTGTATAACAATGATGGTGGGAAAATGTTATGGGCTAAATTTCACCCATGGGTTAATTTTCTTTATTTTCTTCCAAAAAAAGATTTGGAAATTTCCATGTTTTGCTAAATTTATTCAACCAAAATCTATAAGATAAAAGAATTTTAATTTAAAAATGGTCAAGTTTTTCTAGGAACTATATAAAATTGTTAGAGATTTGAATATTTTTACAAAAAAAATCACAAAACATTTTATGGTTGGTTTTTCTAACAGTGACTGCGAACTTTTATTTCTAGAAAATATTAGGATTACCTAGAGTTGCTTTACATTTCATACTTTGCAGATCCATTTTTTTTATAATCTTTCCTGCCCATGGATTTATTTTTATCTAATTTTCTTATCCAAAATAGAATCCAAAATTAAATGGAATTGTATATGTAAAAACTTTGAATTATGTTCTTAAGGCTCTGCATTGGTATGAGAAAGCTAGGAAAACCAACAACTGTAAGGATATGAAGTTGCATGGCAACATCTGGAGGGGGGTGCTTTTTCCCCTCCTACCATAACATTCTGATTGACAGGGGGAAAGGCGTCTAACGGGGGATTGAAAAATATTCTAACAAGACATGAGGGATTGGGACAAATACCAGTCAAGAAACAATAAAAAATATAGAGTCAAACAACACAATTCTTGATGTAGGCAAAGGAAAAGAGACATAGGAAGACCTACGACCTACACAGTCAGGCCTAAATGGGGGATGTAGAACCAAGTAAAAAATGATGCCGAAGGTGGTATTAACGGATCCAAAAACCAAAGATCACAGGGACCACATGAAGAAATATGCATTAATATGCAAATTTATGGGGATTTAGTCCAATGAGAAAGTTCTATGAACATGGATAGATTACATCTGGAAGCCCAGAGGGGAGGTTGATATTTAGTTAGGGTCTAAATACTGAATCTTCACAATTTTATAATCTAACCTTTACAACAAGGATAGGGTATTTGAGGGAGGACCTTATTTTCTATTGTCAATAGGGCTATATATGCGAACCTGGAAGGAGAACTTCACCCTAGAACAAGACACTTTTACCTCTGTTCCAATGTGGATCAAAATATATTCGATAGCCCTAGATTATTGGCTCCCAAAAACCCTTGAAGCCATAGGCAACTCACAGGGATGTTTTCTTAAACTCTAAGAGGCAACCTAGCTGGGAAAATACACAATGTATGGAACCCTCAAATGGTCCATGTAGTTTCCTTAGAAGCTACCCAATATGCCATGTCTTTGGTTTTACACTATGTTGGCTCCCCAAATCGAATTCTATGTACCAATGTGTATGGCCCTCAATGAATTGATGAGAAGGTTAATTTCATTCAATTAGAAGCCCTCTGTAAGAGGTATCTAAATAAAAAGTGGCTCTTGGCTGGGGAGTTTAACATGATTCTCTCTCTCGAAGAAAAGAAGGTAGGATCCAGGAATATGGAAAGATACTCTGAAAGATTATAGAATATGATTGACTACATGAAGCTAATGGACTTAGAAACTATAAACAATATGTATAACTAGAAAAAACAAAAGAGGGGGAAAGCACATGGCCGCATCAAGGATGGAGAGATCATTACTTTTAGAGGAGTTAATTCAATAAGGTATTCCCTTAGAGACTAACATCCTTTATAATATTGGCTAGTAACTCTGGTTGGAAAAATTACGAGCACTCCAAAAAATGACCCTTTAGGTTTGAGGGTTTCTGTCTAGACTACCCCAATTTTTTAGTTAAAGTGAAGCAATGGAGGGAGGAGGGAGGATTCATGAGAGGCTCCAAGGTTTTTAGGTTACTGCACAATCTAAAACAAGTAAAAGAGAAGCTTAAATTGTGGAACAAACATGAGTTTGGCAATATCTTCCATGACAAAAAAGAAATAGAGGTAAAAATGGCAGCACTTCAAATATCTGTAGTGGAGGAAGGTTTCATAATGGAGAATAAAAATCAAGATCACTCCCTTTATCGAGAATGGGAAGAAAGACGTAGTCAAAAAGAGAAATTATGGAGAAAATAACAAAGGGTGCAGTGGCTTCAATATGGTGAGAATAATACTAAATTCTTTCACGAACAATGATCTCCCACATAAATCATAACATAAGTTTGAAATTGAAGGAAAAAAAAAGGGAACATGATTCATTCCCATCAGGATATTGAGCAAACTTTGGTCCAACACCTCCAAGACTTAACAACAGAACACCCAAGAGATAGATCAGAGGCCATAAGAAAAATCGTGAAGAATGTCCTAAAGATAATTACAGAGGAGAAGAATGATAGCCTTATTAGGCCAATATCGATTGAGGAAGTGGAACAACTGGTGAAGGACATGACAGTGGCAAGGAGCCTCGTGTTGATGGATTCACAGTTGATTTTTTCAAATCATGTTGGGAAATTATGGGCCAAGATATTGCTGAAGTTGTAGAATATTCGCGCACATTAGCAATGGTTGTAAAAGCTCTGAATGCCACCTTAATAACACTGATCCAAAAATAAAAACAAGCCAACACTCCTGATAGATTATGTCCTATTTCTCTTTGTAACATTATCTATAAAATTATCTCAAAATTTATTTCCAACTAGTTAAACCTCTGCTACCAATTCTTGTGTTGGAAGAATAAGTAGGTTTTGTAGAAGGGAGACAAATTCTTGACAATATATTATAGTCCCATGAAAACATTCATTCCCTCAAAGCCTAGAAAAAGGCTGGAATGATAATGAACTAGATATCGCTAAAGTGTATGACAAGTTAAGATGGGAATATTTGGAGAACCTATTGAAATCTTTAGGTTTTTGGCACCATTGGATTCAATGGATAATGTCTCTAGTTACCTCTACTATCTTCTCAACCATGGTTAATGGGGCTCCAGCGCAACCCTTCTCTCCTTCAAGGGGCTTGAGGAAGGGTAATCCACTATCTCCCTTTCTTGTTTTTTTGGCTATGGAGGGACTCATTAGAACCATTAAAGAAAATACTACAATAGGTGAGATTAAAGGATTATAACATTACTTCGAGTGAAAGCTAACCACCCACCAACATTTTGTGGATGACACAATGCTTCATGGGAAACCTAATATGAAGGAATCAAGAGCCTACAATTAAATCCAAGAGGACTTCGTAGTAGCTACAGGTATGGAGGTTAATCAATAGAAGTCAATGATTTTTTTTTTCCAATGCTCACATTGCTTTGCAAAGAAGCCTTACTCTCATTTTAGGCTTCCAAAGGAAAACCCTGCCATCAAAGTAGCAAGAAGCAAGAAGTCAACTCAGGTTTCCCTTAATAGATAAGTCAAGCAAGAAGTCAACTCAAGAAACCCTAATATTCAAATTACAACACAAGGTCAACAAGTAGACTTACCAATCCCTAAATCTAGCAAGAAGGTTCGAGCTCACAAAAGCAGTCCTACAAGCTATCCCTATTTTTTTTATTAGTGTTACAAACTCCCAAAGGGATTCTAAGAAAATTCATAGCAATACAACAGAAGTTCCTATGGTGGGGGGCCAAGGAAAAAAATAAATGGGATATAATCGATTGGGACAAAATATGCAAACTGAAATCTAGAGAAGGCCTAGTTCTCTAAGATCTTGAAAAATTTAATGCTTTCTATGGAGAAAAATTGTGGTGGAGATGGATCACATATTTTAAGCTCCCATGGGAAGCTTTTTGGAAAGAAAATTATGATCCACAATGGAAGCCCCAATCCCTGATCATATTTAATGACATGACAATGGGATCTTCCTCATCAAACATGGCTTGCAGAAATCAAGGATTAATAAAGAACCATTGTTTTTGGGAGATAAGAAATGGTAGAACAACTGTATTTTGGGAGGACGCATGGCAAAAGGAACCTAAATTAGTCGTGCCAATAAGAATAAACCTATAGGAGGCGTTGTAAATAGAAGGAAAATGGGAGGTTCACCAGTACTAGAATCCAGAAGGCACCCATAAAAAATGGAAAAAGTGGACCACCCTAAACCACAACGAGCAACATCTAATGGCCTAGATTGCCCAAGGCATGGATGAAGAACTCCATAGAAGAAATATTATTTACTCAAATGGTGATGACCAACTAAGATGGGGAAGGTAGAAAGGTAGATAATTTACCCTAAAGGAGGCTTATCGATATCTCATAGATAATCATTAGGATATAGAAGAACTAGAGTAGAACAAGATTTGGTCAACCCCTCAACGACAAAAAATAAAACTTTTCATATGGTTGATTATGCACAAAAAAAATATAACTTGGGAAAACCTATGCTGCAGAGGATACTTTGGTCCTTGACGTTGCAACCTTTATGAAAAGAAATAATAATCTATCAACCACCTCATCAATAACCGTGAGTACACGACTACATTATGGGACTGATTCACTCATGTTTTTTGCCAAACAAATAGAAAATGGGATAATATCCAAGAAACATTAATTAAATGGAGAGGATAAATCTTTAAAAACAAGGTGGTCAACATTGTATGGAGTTTAAGCCCTGGATTTGTGATTTGAGTGGTTTGGAAGGAATTGAAATGCTAGATATTTCAAGACAAATAGTCCCTGACCTCGATCATGATAACCCAAATCCTGTAACAATTATAGGAAATTATCCTTAGAAAATTGATACAAACGGGAGAAAACAATCCTATGAACAAAGAGAATAGAATTCTGGAAACATTAGGACTAAAAGGAATATAAGAACCTTTCCACAGAAGGAAGGAACCATGAATTCATGGAGCCACAACAGCATGGTCACCTCCATCCCTGCGGTTTCTGAAGTTGAATTTTGATGGTGCCTTGAAAGGAAACCCAGGTCGAGTTGGAGTGAGAGGGGTAATCCGAGATAGTGCTAGTAGGATCATTAAGATCCATTACACTCACTTGGGTGTGGCTACTAATAATGTAACAAAGTTCCATGCCCTCGAACAAGGGCTAGAAATTATGGTCAAGACCAACACCCACCACTACACCATTGAATGAAACTCGATGTTGGTAATAAGAGTGACAAAGCATATTCAGTGTGGCACCAACATAGGGAAGGTTACGAAGCGCTTGTGCCTAAGCCAGATCATTTAGAGAACTAAGGGACACTTGAATGACATGTAGACCATTGATTTTAATATAGTTCATAGATCGACCAACAAGGTGGTGGATAGGTTGGCAAATGAGGGCACCAACCTAGATGATATGGACATGTGGGAGAGCATTGAACATTAGATTGGGATCAAGGTAGAGGTGACATGCCCCAGAGAGGGCCAAATATCAAAAAGTGATTTTGATAATTGGAAATCAAAAACCACAACCAACACACAATCAATACGAGAGAAGGTCATTACAACAATATGGCGATTGAATTTTCCATATACAAGGTACATGGATGATCATGGAAGGAAATGCGATGACAAAGGGAGGTACAATCCCTGGTACGACTCCTCCTTCCCCGACGGGCTGGGCCAAAAACAATATAAAAGATTACTTAAAATTTCGATGTATGCAGTTAATGCCTTTGTAAAATCTAGCAATGATGAAGATATACCAGCCGAAGATGAATCAGGTAAGTGAGCGATGCACATAAATTAGTTTATGTGGATTATCACACCTCGATTAGGTAATAATGGCTAAAAGAGGAAATTTGTATAGTAATGAAAGGTATGAGCTCTAGGAAGACATAACTATTTATCACCCAACATACTTGTCATTTTTCCAACGTGAAAAGTGGTTCCCTAAGGTCTAGATAACTCATTTGTTGTTGTGTAGGCTTGTCGTTTACATAATTATAGATCACAACAGACATGCTTATTACAAGGGAAGGCTATGACGAGGGTCACAAAATTCCACCCCTCATAAGCACACAAGGATGGAGACCGTGGTTTAGGAAGATGCTCAATCGTATGTGGATCTAGTACCAGAGGAAGGAAAGGCCATTCTAGAAGAAATGGAGCAAGACGTTAGGGAATAGAGAGCTAATAAGTCAGAGGGTTTGGTTACTGAAGAACTATATTGAGTGATAGATATGGGGGTCACTAGGACCTGTGAAACACTCTACCACAAGACTATGGACACAATGTGGCACATGGAGATGCTCATGGGGAAAGTCATTACGAAGACAAGCACTCAAGGATCCCATTCAAAGCATCTCAACATTATCCAGAAGTGGGTGGAACGTCTGGAAACCCATCTGTGAACATTGGTGGATGTTGAAATTTGCCAAAAGGACCACATTGACACTGTGGAAAAAAAAATGATATTTTCTTGCATTACATCCATCACTTGGACATCACTCTAGGAAATGATGAAGATCAACTAGAAAAAGTGCGACAAGTTTGTGTTCGCAAAATGAAAGGGGAGACCTCACACCAGGACAATGACCAAGAGCCACCTGAATGGGCAGAAACCCCTTCCGGCAAAGACCAGGAACACTAATATGATTTTTTAATGCTTCTGATATGTTACTAATGGTTGTTTCTCGACTTTTGTTATGTTCCTTTTATCTTGTTCAATAATTTTAATAGCTTAGTTACTGCTAGGGCCGAACACTTTGGACGACGAAGGAGGGATGGTAGAAGTCATACGGAGGATTGGTTTCATATACCCTTTTGTAAATTTTGTGAATGTTGGTCAAAACATCAAAAAATTAGCAATGTCATGACCAAAAGTATGATGAAAGCATGGCTATATTGTAGCTAGTCTAGTTTCCAATTAGGAAGACCAACTGAAAAAGACTATACTTTTTTTTTGAAAGATGAATATAATTCCCACTACTTAAAAAAACGTAAAAACTTTGCAAAATACTTCTCCAATCTTACGAAATTTTGTGTCAATCCCTTATTTTTATTCTATTTTGTCTTCAAAAAAGGCATCTTCTTTTTCTTGAGTATCCTTAAGAACAGGATTAGCAAATTCAGGTTGTTTAAGATTTTGGGCTTATTGTTTCCAAAGGAGGATTTAATGCTACCTATATTTATTCAAATTGCTTCCTTAACCCATTGATTTCACCCTCGTTCCTTTGAATCAGAGCCTAATGCACCCATAAACCTATTCTTCTTATCCAATGTCTGCCATGTTGTTTTCCAACCTCAGACCATGTTGTGTCATTGTTTTCATCATGGGACCAGGAAAATCCATAGAATTCAATTTATATTCAAGGTTTCTATGACCCACTTGCTGGCTAAATTTTCCATTGAGTCTACTTCAAAGTTTAATTCATGGAGGATGTGGAATTCCTTATACTATTTAATGGATTTTAGACTTAGTTTGGTCCCTTTTTGTATGCATTGTAACTAAAGATCTTGTGGGATGGTATTTAGATTCAAATTCTAAATGATATTGTTGGAGTATCCAACAATCTTTTATCCATGAACTAGATATTTTTTAAGTATATTGACTACCTGCATAAAATAAAACCACTTCACTTGATTATTTAATGCCATCCTAGACTCCACGATTACTTTGTTTGATTTTTTCTTAGAGGTTATATATCAACTCCCAGACCTACCACCCTTATTTAATGGTTGGAATTTTAATAATTAATAGTATTCATCAATGTCTCTATAAGGTGGGTGCACAACACTAATATGTTTGAATGACCAGGGACAACATGAAGAACAAGTTGAATAACATCGATGACAACCTCAAGAAAATTTTGTCTGCTACCTAGCCTTTGTCCCACAGGAATGGACTCTCCCCCTTAAAATCATACTCAACACCCCACAGAATGATAACTTAAGCGTAAGCACAAATTCAGGAAAACTGAAACCTCTCTTTGTTTAGCCTTCATCTTCTACTCGTTTCAGAATGTATTTTGGCCTCTCGGTTTTTGTGATTTTATCTATATTAAGCCTTGTTTTTTGTTTAATTTCTCAAGCCCTCAAGTTTGAAACAATGTAGAAAATATGAAAATTTTTCTTCTATGTCATTGGGTTGGCCTCTCCATTGACAGTTCAAACTAGTCCATGTTTGTTGTAATAGATTTTTTTCTTGTGGTAATATAATCTGAATTCTCTGATCTTACAAAAAAATAGTAGTCATTGATGTTTATACTCTTTAAAATAATTATGGATCCTTAAAAGTGTGTGTGTGTGTGTGCGCACGTTCATTGCCTATAAAATACTTAAAATGTTGTAGCTCTAACCTGGAAATATTATAGATCTGATATGAAAATGCAAATAAACCCAGAAATAATATGAAATGATTCTTTATTGATCAAATCCTTAAGGTAGGGCAACACCATACATTCACTCCTTAAGGAAGGAGAATACTCCACAAGCCATACGCTTGATCATACAATAATACTTATCTTCATATCTCTCCATGTGGAGTCTCTACCCTCTATATAGGCCTCATACATACAATACCATGCATCATTACCATGGTTTCCTCATACCATCAACTAATACCATGGGCCCCTTACATTATTATTAACTACTTGTGGTCCCTTACATGACATGGGGTAACCACCTTATTTATTACTATGGCCCATCCCATTATTACATTATTACCTTGGGTACCTCCCTCGGTACCCCATATTACCCCCCCTAGGTACATAACATTATCTGACTTCAAGCCATGTTCCTTACCTGCCCGAATCACTTCATATGAAACAATGGCTAATCTACCCCATGGTTGTTGACCCACCTTCGTCAGACAAGTATGCTGATCAAGTGAATGGGCTGACCAATAATGAGAGAGAGGCATCTGAGAGGCTGCTGGTTGGAGATCTGCATCATGGGTGAAAATTTTTCTCCTATGGATACCCCTATGTATACATGGGTAACAGGGACCTAGTCTGCTTGAGTTTAATTGGGCCATGACAAAGAGAGTTCAGGTCCTCATGCCTCGCTGTGTTATCAAAAGAAAAGAGGAGAGTTCCCCAAGCCATCATTCAGATAGAGTTCATGGTCCACCCCTTCTATGTTGAAATCATTTCAAACTAGTTTCCAGCTATGGCTGACCCTGATTGAGTTGGATATATATACAACCACTTTCATTCATATTCACCATTTTCTCTATATGGCTCTTGTTCAACATATTGCAGGTGGGGTATCAAAAATGTTGTAAGCTTCACTTTTGGCCATGGATGGCCTTATATTGTAATCATTATTTTAATATTAAAGGCTTGGCTTAGGCCATCGACATGAATGTAGGCTGGTAACTCCTCTTGGGAAAAGTGCACTACCTCTTGACACTTGAGTTGTGTATACATACACAACTCTCATTTGTAATATTAGACATTCAAGTGATCTATTTGTATTCCTAATCAAAGTGATTTACCCATGGGCACCATAAAGCTTTGTGCTCTCTTGTTCTTGGTTTGCTATCTCTACCTAGTGCACTTATTCTTGGGATCTCTCTCTCTCACTAGAAGGTTGCACCCCTTGTGCTATTTTTGTTGAAAAATCTAGTGTTGATTTGAGGTAGCATCAGATGTGCTCTAGCCATGAAAATTGGTGGAGAGGCTAAAGCACATGAGATCTCCAAGACCCATAAATGGTTTGGGAAGATTCTAACCAGTTTGGGAGATATTAAAATAATTAATATTTTTAATGGAGTTCCTAAGTTTAAACTTAGGAAAAATAAAATATTAATGGGTATTATTATAAAACTGAGTTAAAAGGTTCCAAAAGTCATGGATCAAGCCAAATCTAATATTATCCGTTGATTAGAGATTTAATCTCGGCCGTTGATGGACCAACGAGAAAAGTATAAGAGGAGGCTTGAGGGTCAGTTGGAGAACACACCAGAGTGATTAGTCATTCGATTTTCTAGAGCGGGGTTTGCTAAGAGAAATCGAATCAATGATCAATAGCGAGAGGCAATGAATACATAGTAGAGAGGCAGAGTTGGTACCAGAGAGACAATGTAGAGCCTGGAGAGGTTGACGCAAAGGTAGCTGGGAGCTGCGCAGAGCCAGGAAAGGTCAACATGGGTGACGCAGAGGCTTCAGTAGTTGCGCAGAGGCTAGCAGAGTTGATGCAGGGCCAAGAGGCAGTGCTTGGAAGATTTTCGTGGGGAAGACTGGGTGCTGGTGAGTCGGGAAGGGTGATGCAATCCCTATTAGAGTGACGCAGAGCAGTGGAAGTTGCAATTGTTGCTATGGGATCGTTCATCCAATGATTGATCAGCCGGAATATCTATCTCCGAGGAGAGGTATTACTGCCGAGGGCATTCTTTGTTGGGTGAGCCATTTCTGGCACCCTGGTTGTATTATGAAAACTGCATAATAATAAAACCCTCTGAATAGTTGCACTGGTTCGGGGACATTGGGCAAAAATAACGGCGTCACTTGTGTGCTTGTTTTCTTTCAGTTGATGATCTGTAGATGTTGATACTATACTTGTGTTTATTTTCAGTATTTACATGGTAAATAACTTGTTAAGTAATTAAACAAGTAGGAAGAAATAAACCAGATAGTACAGGAAGAATTTCTAACGAGTTAAACTTAGAAATTCCAACATGGTATTAGAGCATGGTTGCAGATCACAGGATAACTGAAGGCATCAGCTAGCAGAGCAATAAAAGCAGATTCAGTTGTCTCGAGTGACAGGGCTGATCCATGCAGAAGGAGATAGAGGAAGGAGTGACGCAGAAGAACTGTGTCATCATTCTGGGCCAGAGAAAGGCAGCGCAGAGGCTAAGGGAGGCAGAATTAGGCTCACGCAGAGCCCAGGATGGCTGACGCAGTTTGCTAGGGGAGCTAATTTGTTGTTGCCGAGATTGCGCAAAGCCAAGTGGCTCAATCCTTCAATTGATGGGGTATCAGAGGCTGCGGGTAATTTGCGGAGCAATGCTGGTGGGGTACTGTGGTCAGAACAATACCTAACGGGGCAAGACCAAAGAGGAGGGAGTTGCTGCCAAGGTGGATTTCTAGCCAAGGAATCCGGATCAGTGGTGCAGTTGCACAAATGATTTGAGTGGGGCAACTTGACGTTGGCAGAGGGATTTCCAGAAGGGAAATCGAGACTCAGAGGGAGTTGAACCAAGAACTTCCAGAGACTCAGCAGGAGTCGAACAGAGGACTTCCAAGAGGGAAGTAGACAGACTTGGAGGAGTTGAAAGAAGAGCAACATAATGGTCGTGAATGGATTGAGAGATCAGGATAGGTTGGATGGAGCATCCAACTCCGTGGTCTGGAAGGCCAGGATCTTGTCCGTTCTAGACAGGTATCGCATCAAGGACTTTGCCTTGAAAACAATAGCGATCTTAGTTGACCTAGCTGAAAATGAGAAGTACGAGGAGGCAATGGCTAGGGTGAAGTGCATCATCCTTGATGGGATCAAGGATCATGTGGTGCCACATATTGCCGAGGACACAAAAAATGAGATTGGGAGGCCCTGAAGAAATTGTACCAGCATACTTCCGTGCAAAGGAAGATCTTATTTGAAAATCAGATGCGGTCATACCAAATGTAGAAGGGAGAGTAGATAGATGTCTTCCTCGGCCGATTGAAGGAGATCCGTGGCTAGCTAACTTCCATAGGGGCCACGCTGGATCAGGAATTGATGGTGAGGACCGCATTGAATGCAGTTTGAGAGGATTGGGAGGTATTTGTCTAGAGCATACTGGGCAGGACGAGCCTTCTGGATTGGGAGGAACTATGTGCGGTTCTTCATCAAGAAGAGATCAGATGGGTGACCAAGGCGGGGAATAGTGACAAAGGGGTCAGAATCAAGAAGGAGGAAGAAGAGGATACGGCTCTAGCATCTGCGGGAAAGCAGGAGAAGAGAAAGAAGAAGGACCTCTCCAAGGTCAAGTGCTTCCATTGTGAGGAACTGGGTCATTTTGCGAACCAGTGTCCTAAGAAGAAGAGTAAGGGAGAGGCTTCTGAAACCAAGGCAGTGCCAGTGAAGGCAGAGAAAGAAGTTGAGGAGGATGACGATTGTGCCATGAGTGCTCATGTACCACTTGAGAAGAAGTGGGGAGACATTGAGTTGTAATCAAGAGGACTACAGGCGATGAGGGGCAGGATCCTTGAGGTACCCAACCTCTTGGATTATACCTTGCTACGGAAGCCTCGAAGAGGAGTAGCAGAACTGGTGGATGTTGGTAGAGATGGATGCGGATGGAGTGGCAGATAGTGCTACAGTGCAGGAGTCCTGAGGCAGCATGAGGCTAGCACGCTGCAGCAGTGCGAGAAGCATGGGAGTGTTGCACCAGTGCAAGATGGCACAAAGAGGTGTGCAACTGTGCGAGATGTAGGGAGTTGTTGTAGCAACACAGACGTCATTAGAGGGAGCACTTGTTAGCGCCAGAGAGAGCTTCAACATCGAGAGTGTTTCTAGCTTGACAGGGATGTCAAAACTTAGGTGGATCAATTACTTCTCAGTAATTGAGTTGCAGTGCAGTAGCAGTATGCAGTAGCATGATGCAACATGATGAGAGGGGATGCAGTGTTGGGAGGATGGACTAGCAGCATCACAGATGTAGAGGGAGTTGTCGTACAGAGGCAACATTGGAAGTGGTAGAGTCATGGGCAGCAGTACAGGATGCAATAGTGCAGAGGATGTTGGGCAGGGAGGCCTAGCATCAACACAAGGACCAATGTTGTATAATCAGGGTGATGCTCAGTGTGGAGTATTACTAGAGCACAATCCTCGCTAGGAGGGAATGTTGATTTGTGGTAGCATTGGATGTGTTCTAGCCATGAAAATTGGTGGAAAGGCTAAATCACATGAGATCTCTAAGACCTAGAAATGGTTTGGGCAGATTCTAACCAGTTTGGGAGATATTAAAATAATTAATATTTTTAATGGAGTTCCTGAGTCTAAACTTAGGAAAAATAAAATATGAATGGGTATTAATATAAAACTAGGCTAGAAGGTTCCAAAAGTCATGGATCAAGCCAATCTAATCTTAGCTGTTGATTAGAGGCAGAGTTGGTACTAGAGATACACCGCAAAGCCTGGAGAGGTTGATGCGGAGGCAGCTGGGTGCTATGCAAAGCCAGGAAATGCTAGCGTCGGTGACGCAGAGGGTTTGAGGGCCGACGTAGAGGCTTCAGTAGCTGCACAGAGGCTAGCAAAACTGATGCAGGGCCAAGAGGCAGCGCTGGGAAGATTTTCGTGGGGCAGAATGGATGCTGGTGAGTCGGGAAGGCTGATGTAGTCCTTATTAGAGTGACTTAGTCCCTATCAAAGTGATGCAGAGCAGTGGAAGTTGCAATTGTTGAGGTGGGATCGTTCATCTGGTGATTGATCAACTGGAATATCTGTCTCCGAGGAGAGGTACTATTGCTGAGGGCATTCTCTGTTGGGTGAGCCATTTCTGGCACCTTGGTTGTATTTTGGAAATTGCATAATAATAAAACCCTCTAAATAGCTGCACCGATTTTCCTGCTTTGGGTTTTTCCGGGGACATTATTCCAAAAATAACGGTGTCACTTGTGTGCTTGTTTTCTTTCAGTTGATGATTTGTAGATGCTGATATTGTACTTGTGTTTATTTTCTGTATTTACATGGTAAATAACTTGTTAAGTAAATAAACAAATAGGAAGAAATAAATCAGATAGTACAGGAAGAATTTCTAATAAGTTAAACTCAGAAATTCCAACATCTAGGGCAATTAGATTAGGTGATTTCTCTTACTTTGATAACTGCTTGTGATGCATTTTTACTTTACTTGATTAACTTCTTCTTTCCTTTGTTATTATTAGTGTTCCTTATCATCAAACAACTACCAAATCATAAAGAACAGTGAGACATTAGGACACAAGATGTAGACGAACAACTAGGGCCAAAACCTCTCCCGCTGAGAGGAAAATCCATCAAAATTCTTCTCTTCTTATAGAAGCTCAATTGACGAATTTCAGGACCTATAACCCTTGACTAAGGCCCTCCAAGACCAAGTCAACTTTTTCCTTCTTGAACAACTTCCAACAACAAACTTCTGTGAAAATTCTATCACTGCAGCAACTGAATTATTTTTCCTACTTATTCCACAATAATTTATTTATGAAATTACTTCAATAAATATTAAAATAAATACTGCTGCAGATATCACACCGTAATACAGAAACAAACATATACACAAGCATTAACACATTGACACAGATATTTTGGACAACAGTCCTCGGAAAAACCTAATGTGGGAAAACTGGTGCAACAAGGGAGGATTTTATTATTCAACAATTCTTCTGTACAATAGGGTGCCAAACTGGCTTACCCACAAAGAGAAATAATTCTCTAGCACTTCTCCCAATCCCAGCGTCGGCTCGATTGACCTCTGCGTGGCTCTCAAACCCTCTGCGTCAGCCCTGGGCCTCTCTACGTCACTCATGCAGGCCCAACAAGTGACTGCACAGTCTTCTGTTGCCTCTGCGTTTGCCTGAAAAGCCCTGCATCTGCCTCTTCTGCCTTAGCGTTGATCTCCAGTGGCTGATCCTGCCTCTCTGCTCCGTACTCGCTGCCTCTTGACTGCTCACCAAACCACTGGTTCAATTTCTCAGCGAACCTCGCTCCAAAATTGAATTGACTGGTCTCCCTCAGTGTGTCCTCTAAGTGACCCTCAAGCCTCCTCTTATACTTTTCTCGTTGATAATCAACGACTGAGATTAAGTCCCTAATCAACGACTAAGATTAGATTTGGCTTGATCCATTACTTTTGGACCATTCTAACACATTTTTATATTAATACACATTAATATTTTATTTTCCCTAAGTTTAGACGTAGGGACTCCATTAAAAATATTAATTATTTTAATATCTCCAAACTGTTTAGAATCTGCCCAAAACCTTTCTGGGTATTGGAGATCTCATATGCCTTAACCTCTCCACCAATTTTCGTGGCTAGAGCACATCCAATGCTACCCCAAATCAACACTGCCTCTTCGCGACGTATGTGTTCTAGTAATACTCCTCACTGAATATCACTTTGATCATCTGGTATTGATCCCTGTGCTGACGGTAAGCCTTCGTGCCCAACTTCCTCTACACTCCTGCATCCTGTATTGTTGCCCATGGCTCTGCTACTACCACTGCTGCATCTGTACGACAAATCCGTCCATCTGCCTTAGTGTTGATCTCCAGTAGCTGATCCCGCCTCTCTGCTCCGTACTTACTGCCTCTTGACTGCTCACCAGACCACTGGTTCAATTTTTCAGCGAACCCCGCTCCAAAAATTGAATTGACTGGTCTCCCTCAGTGTGTCCTCCAAGTGACCCTCAAGCCTCCTCTTATACTTTTCTCGTTGACAAATCAACGGTCGAGATTAAGTCCCTAATCAACGGCTAAGAATAGATTTGGCTTGATCCATGACTTTTGGACCATTCTAACACATTCTTATATTAATACACATTAATATTTTATTTTCCCTAAGTTTAGACGTAGGGACTCCATTAAAAATATTAATTATTTAATATCTCCCAAACTGTTTAGAATTTGCCCAAAACCTTTCTGGGTAATGGAGATCTCATGTGCCTTAACCTCTCCACCATTTTTTGTGGGTAGAGCACATCCGATGCTACCCCAAATCAACACTTCCTCTTAGCGACATATGTGTTCTAGTAATACTCCTCACTGAGTATCACTATGATCATCTGGCATCGATCCCTGTGCTGATGCTAAGCCTCCGTGCCCAACATCCTCTGCACTGCTACATCTTGTACTGCTGCCCTGGCTCTGCTACTCCCATTGCTGCATCTGTACGACAACTCCCTCTGCATCTGTGCTGCTGCTAATCCTTTCTCCCAACACTGCATTCGCACTGCAACTCCCTCTGCATCCTTGCAATTATCACTCCCATTTCTGCTACTGAAACGGGTTTTTTACCATCCCCATCTTTTTCCTGAAGTAGTCAAATTTTGTCCTTCCAAGGGCCTTGGTGAGGATGTCCGCCACCTGTTCTCATGTAGGAGTATAGCTCAACTGTACAACTCCTCGTTGGACACAGGCCCTGACAGAGTGACATCGGATATCAATATGTTGCGACCTATCATGAAACACTGGATTCTCAAAGAGCTTGATGCAACTCTGATTATCACACATGATCCTGGTCCCCTCCATATTCCTTCTGAATAGGTTCACAAGCAGTTTTCTAAGCCATAGGGCCTCACATGAAGCTGTGCTTGCCGCCATATATTCTGCCTTAGATGAGCTCAGAGCAACGAACTTCTGTTTCCTATTGCACTAAGAGGTCATTCCTGATCCAATGTTGAAATAGTACCTAGAGGTGCTTTTCCAATCCACTGAACTTCCTGCCCAATCTGCATCAGTAAATCCACTCAATCTGATATCCTTACTCTTGGTGTACAAGAGTCCATAATCGACTGTTCCTGTAAATACCTAAGAACATGTTTGGCTACTGCCTAGTGCGCCCTCTTCGGTTCCACCATGAATTGACTGAGGGTGTTGACAGAGTAGCAAATGTCTGGCCTTGTATTGACCAAATACATCAACAACCCTATGAGCTGCCTGTATAGGGTGGGATCGACATCCTTGTCTTCTGATGCATCAATCTTCTTTCAATTGGTGATTATTGGCGTAGCCATAGGTCTACAGTCCTCCATCTCGAATCTTTTTAGGATTTCTGTAGCATACCTCCCTTGCCCAAGGAAGATTTCTCCCTTCTACTGCCAAACTTCCAACCCTAGGAAGTAGTGCATTCGTCCCAAATCCTTCATATCGAATTCTATGGCTAGATTCTTCTTGTAGTCCCCAATGAGTCTGGATGATTCTGTCAAAAAGAGATCATCCAAATACAATACTAAGATTAGCGGCTCATTCTCTACAACCAGATAGTAAAGATTCAGTTCGCGTCACTCTTGATAAACCCCATTTTCTGCAAGTAGCCATCTATTTGACCATACCATGCACTCTGTGCCTGTTTCAGCCCATACAAGGCTTTCTTCAATTTGCATACATGAGACTTCTTCTCATGAGTTTCAAAGCCCTCTGGTTGTTCAATGTATACCTCCTTATCTATTACCCTGTTCAGAAATGCCATTTTGACATCCATCTAATGGATCTTCCATCCCATCTGGGCTGCAAGAGATATCACGGTCCTAATAGATGTATACCTAGCTATCGGGGCAAAGGTCTCCTCATAGTCAATCCCTTCCTTTTGAGCATATCCATTAGCCACAAACTTGGCCTTGTATTTTTCAACACTGCTGTTTGTAGCATATTTGATATTGTAGATCTATCTTGAACCTACCACTGATCTATCTTAAGGTCTTGGCACCACCTCCCAGACATCATTTACCATTATGGAGTTGTATTCCTCTACCATTGCATCTAGCCAAACCTGATGTTGAGCTGCCTCCTTGAAACTGGCAGGCTCTCCATCCTGAGGTACTAATGCCTGATATCTATCTGGCTGTTTTCGCTCCCTCTTATTGTTTCTTGGTGCACCGATGAAGTCCTCTGCATCTCGTAGAATCTGACAAAGTTCCTTGCTAGTCCTTCTTCTACTAGCAGGTGCTTCTGTTCGCTCCTCATCCTAAGAATCTTCCTGTCTTGAGGAAGAATTCTTTACTTCTGTTGGTTGAAGAGGCTTAACCAATGGCTCTTCTTTCCACTGCTCCTCAGAAGGCATCTTGCGAGATCTTCTGAAAGCCTTGTCCGCCATGAACTTTACATCTCGTTGTACTACTACCTTCCTGCTCCCTGGAAGATAGATTCTGTATGCCTTAGCGTTCTCGCTATATCCTACCAAATATCCCTTTTTCCGCAGTCTGATCCAAATTTTTCCTCTTTTCTTCAGGTATGCGACAATATGCTAGACTCCCAAATATCCTTAAATGACTAACTTTAGGTGTCTTCCTTGTGAAGATTTTCTCTGGAGTAATCTTGCCCACTATCCGATGAGGAGTCTTGTTCTGAACATAGACTGCTGTGTTGCATGCTTCTACCCATAGGAATTTTGGCATATCCTGATCATACATCATGGCCCTAGCTGCTTGTACAATAGTCCTGTTCTTTCTTTCTGCTACCCCATTCTGCTCCGAATTATATGGAGTTGTCCACTCTCTTTGGATGCCCTCCTTAGTGCAAAAATCATTGAAGTCCTTATCGACATATTCTCCACCATTATTTGAGCGCAAAACTTTTATTTTCTTCCTAGTCAGATTCTCCACTAGAGCCTTGAACTCCTTGAATCGACATAAAGCCTCATCCTTGGTTTTCAGAAAATAAATCCAAGTTTTCCTTGAGTGGTCATCAATGAAGGTAAGGAAATACTCGACACCACTGAGAGCTTTGACGGACATAGGTCCACAAATATCAGAGTGTATCAATCCTAGTACACTCTTGGCCCTGTGTTTGCTCCTAGGAAATGCTGCCTTGGCATACTTTCCTAGAACACATCCCCTGCATACATCATCTCGTTCCGTACTCAGATCTGGAACTCCTGTTACAGTGCTTGTGAGAATTCTTAGAGCTCCATGGTGCAAGTGACCCATTCTTCTGTGCCATAGTTTGTTCAAGTCCTTGTCTCCATGACTGCCTATTAGTGCCATTGGTGATTCTAGTTGCAATATATACAACCGATTACTTTTGATCCTGATCTGCACTTTCCTTTTCCAGCTCGGGTGTTTGACGTATACCTTCTCCTTGATGAAGTAGACGTCATAGCCCTTGCCTTGTAGTTGTGACATGGAAAGTAAGTTCATCCCCAATCCTGGTACATGCAATACATTTGTAGCACGGAACCTTTCTCCCGATTCTGTTTGAAAAACTATGGTACCCTTCCCTACTGGAGTACACTTTGCCTTGTTCCTCATGGTGATCTGAAAGTTCATCTTCTCTTCTCGATATTCTAAAAAACACTTCCTGATTCCCGTCATATGCAACGAAGCTCCACTGTCTATATACCATACCTCTGATGATGCGGCACTAGTCATACACGCCACTTCTTCTTCCAGCCTGGAAGCCAACATAGAGAAATCAAAATCTCTTTCTCTTGTGCAATCTTCTAAAAATCTATGTGAGTCCCCTGACGTGGATGCCTCTATATCGTGGTCTTGATCGATAATTGATTTTCCCTTTCTGTCTCTGATTACTTGCTCTGATACCATGTGAAAATTCTATCACTGCAACAACTGATTTATTTTTCCCACTTATTCCACAATAAGTTATTTATGAAATTACTTCAATAAACATTAAAATAAATACTGCTGCAGATATCACACTGTAAGATAGAAACAAACATATGCACAAGCATCAACACGTTGACACAAATATTTTGGACAACACTCCCCGGAAAAACCCAATGTGGGAAAACCAGTGCAGCAAGGGAAGATTTTATTATTCAACAATTCTTCTGTACAACAGGGTGCCAAACTAGTTTACCAATAGAGAGAAATAATTCTCCAGCACTTCTCCCAATCCCAGTGTTAGCCCGGCTGACCTCTGCGTGGCTCTCAAACCCTCTGCATCAGCCCTGGGCCTCTCTGCATCACTCACGCAGGCCCAACAAGTGACTGCGCAGTCTTCTGTGTCTGCCTCTCCTGTCTCAGTGCTGATCTCCAGTGCCTGATCCTACCTCTCTGCTTCGTACTTGCTTCCTCTTGACTGCTCACCAGACCACTGGTTCAATTTCTCAGCGAACCCCGCTCCAAAAATTGAATTGACTGGTCTCCCTCAGTGTGTCCTCCAAGTGACCCTTAAGCCTCCTCTTATACTTTTCTCGTTGACAAATCAACGACCGAGATTAAGTCCCTAATCAACAGCTAAGATTAGATCTGGCTTGATCCATGACTTTTGAACTATTCTAACACAGTTTTATATTAATGCACATTAATATTTTATTTTCCCTAAGTTTGGACTTAGGGACTCCATTAAAAATATTAATTATTTTAATATCTCCCAAACTGTTTAGAATCTGCCCAAACCCTTTATAGGTTTTGGAGATCTCATGTGCCTTAGCCTCTCCACCAATTTTCGTGGCTAGAGCACATCCGATGCTACCCCAAATCAACAAATTCGACCTTCCAACAACTTCTATAAGAACTTTGACCCCAACAACAATTTTTGCAACTTTGACCTTGATGTAGTTTCAACAAATTCGACCTAGTGTTAATTTTTGGTAGCATCAGATGTGCTCTTAGCCTCAAAATTTGCAGGGAGACTAGGGCACATGTATTCCACAATACCAAGAAATAGTTTTGGGAAATTCTAGCCGGATATAGTTTTATTAAAAGAATTAATTATTTTTAATGGGTGCTTAAGTCTAAACTTAGGAAATTAAGATAATTAAGGGGTATTAATGAAACTGAGGGTGAAAATTCTAGAAGAAGACAAGGATCAAGCCAAAATGATTTGAGCCATTGATTAGAATCTAATCTGGGCCGTTGGTTCTCAACGAGAAGATTATAAGAGGAGGCTTGATGGGCATTTGGAAAAGACATCGAGTAAGAGATCAAAGATCGAATTTCTGAAGAGAGAAACGCAACAGTTGCCAGAGAGAGATTCGAAGTGATTTCTTGCAGTGAGAGAGGGGCAGGGATAGTAGGCCGAAGTAGGTTTTCTTGATCCGTGGAGTGCATAGCAGAGAGACAATGCACTCCACACAGAGGTTGACATAGTGTAGAGAGGTAGTGTAGAGCTTTAGAGGAAGATCCGTATTTGCTAAGGAGAAGTAAAGTTTTAGAGGCAGGAGTCGGAGTGGGAGCCCAGAGAGCAAGAAGATCGATTTCCCAGAGCAGCAAAAGAGAGAGATGTTAGTCCCAACAGGCTGACGCAAAACTGTGTACGTTGACGTAGAGGCAACAAGGGGTAGCTCATCTCGAGCTAAGGTTCGTGTCGGATCACTAGTGGAAGTGAGAATTTTCTCACTAGATGTTTGTTAGTTATTTTCTCTGCATGGATTGCTAGTTCTGAAGCATCCATAGGTTTGTACTCATATTACTTCTGCTTAATAATACAAACCCTTAGTTGCTACACTGATTTTCCCACATTGGGTTTTTTTGGGGACTTTGTCCAAAATTAACTGTGTAGATGTGTGTGATGATTATTTCTCTCTTGTGCTGTATTTAGTTTCCATGGTTTTTATTTGTGTAGGCTGCAATGTATTTAATTCGATATTTGTCACAGCACACAAGAAGTGAATTGTTTAATCGAATTAACAATTAGAAGAATTAACATCAGTTGCTGTAGTAGGAATCGGGTAACTATTTTTTCACCCTTAACAGCTTCACAACTTTGATCTAGAAGCAACTTCACAGCTTCGACCTAGAAGCAACTTCATAGCTTCGACCTAGAGGCAGCTTCATAGCTTCGACCTTGTAGCTTTGCAACTTCGACCTTGCAGCTTCACAACTTCGATGCAACTTCACAGCTTCAATGCAGCGTCACAACTTCGACCTTGTAGCTTCACAGCTTTGATGCAACTTCACAGCTTCGATCCAGCTTCACAACTTCGATGCAGCTTCAGAATTTCGTCTTGCCCAGTCATTGTAGAAACCCTAACAAAAGAGAGAGAGAGAGAGGCCCAAAACTTCAAACTTCTTCTCCTTCTTTGTCCTTTTCCAGCTTCTATCTTTTGGAGATCAAACTTGCTTGAGTGAGTGTCCAAATGAGGTCAAATTCCTTCTTATTTATAGGCTTGTGAGGGGTACGAATTGCTATCTTGAGGCCGACTTGTCCTTTCATGTAGGCCGACTTGATCTTTGTGCCATGACGAGGCCTTGGAGGGTCTTTTGACTCAATAAATTTTTCTTTACAATATATAACATGCCCAAATGAGTCTTCAACACATGATGATGACTCAATTGACTTTATGACAAACCTAAAAGCATTCAATGGGTGCTTGACCTAAAAATAGATTTCCCTTGAGCATGAAACCCATGCCTCAAGAACACAATAAATTTATTTTCTCTTTTCATTGAATACATAAAATCGCGATTACATATGTCATTATGAAGATCGAACCTAGTTACATATTTCAACACTTCCTCTTAACTAGGGAGGTATTCATAATCCATACAAGGTACTTGGACATTCACAATCTAAAGAATTCTCATAAGAAGAGTCAGATTGGTAACACATCTATATAACATCATATCATCCAACATTGTCACATAGCAAGGCCTTGACTAACAACTCTATCTCTCCACAAGATCAGAGCACAGTGTTGGCGAGACCAATGATTTATAGACACCCTCATCATTGTCTGTCTCGGAACATACCCCACTCGGGTTCTCTTAGAGTATGTTCCACCAAGACTATTCTTATCTTGGATTCCCAGTCCTCAAAGAATATCAGTCCTCTACGACTGCTCTTATCTTGGATGCCCTACCACATCCTTAAAGAGTATCGGATGCAAGATGCTTACCCAATCATCCATTTTATCTTCCCAGGTGAAGACAAGAATGATGTGTCCATCTCTCCTCATGGCCTTCACTAAGACCTACGACTATTAGTCTTGGTCTAGTGCATGACACATGAAGTAGAGAACCATATCTATCGCTCCCTCTTATCTAGTGATGACCAACCCATTCCATAAAAGGAATGTACCAATGCTCCCTCTTAATCAGGGACTTGCTTCTGGTAGCTCTCTCGGTAGAGATTATGGGACAACCAACTGCTTGTAGAACTCCCTCTTTCGATGTCATGAGTTTCTTCTTTGTTATGGAGCCTACATCTTTTGTGACTGCTTCGTAGGGCATCGACCATCAATCACTTTCATTCATGAATCATGTCAGTGATCAGTGGATGCAAATTGCAAAATCCAAGAATGTAGAAGATGTGGGGCTCATGGAGGAAAGGGTGCAACAAATGGGTAAAGAATTGGCTGGCTTAAGACTAAAGGAATCAGTTGTAGTTAGAAAACAAGAGACTGAGAGAGCAACTATAGGAAAAAGAGTTACAACTTGCCACCATGGCAAGTTTTGTGAAAATTTGCTGCAATAATTGATTTATTTATGTTACTTATTTATAATAAGTTATTCACCAATACTTCAGTATATACCAAAATAAATTCAGTTGCAGACTTCACAAATTAGGAACTGAAAATTAAAAGGCAAGAGAAACATCAACATATGAACAATCACATTGACACACTTGTTTTTGGATAATCGTACCTAGAAAAACCCAATGTGGGAAAACCAATGCAGTGGATTTGAGGATTCTTATTATTGGTAGTAAATATCTGAATACAATTTGGATGCCCTAGAGTAAAACGACAATCCACTCAGAGAAGATAACTGAGAATTCTCTCACACGGATTCTAGAGACTTTGCTTTGTCCCCAGCTCCTAGATGACCCACTGCACAATCCTTGCGTGAGCCTATGCAAGCTGTGCGTGATTTTTGCGTGGAGGCTCCCTCTGACTGTGTCAACCTAGACTGCTGCTGAGAAATCGAGATTTCTCCTACCAATCAACTACTGTGATTCCCGACACTAAACTCTTCTCATCCCCAACACTTTTGTGTCAAACTCCTCCAGATTCTGTGCTGACCCTCTGCGTCAATCTCCTTCAGCTGCTACGCTGTCCCTTCTTGGACCAGCACTGACTCTATTATCCTTCTCTGTGCATTCACTGGAACTGGAAATAACTTCCTTCCAGCACTGCCTCTGATCCTCATTGCTTGATCACTGGTTCAAATTCCTTAGCAAACCCTGCCCTAGGAAAATCGAACTGACTGATCAACTCTCTGTGTATCTCTAAGTGAACCCCAAGGCTCCATCTTATACTTTTCTTGTTGAGTCTTCAATGACCGAGATTAACTCTCTAATCAATGACTAAGATTAAAACATGACTTGATCTGCCTTCTAGATCATTCTCACCCATATTTTGATTAATACCTATTAATATTTTAATTTCCCTAAGTTTAGACTTAGGAACTCCATTAAAAAAATTAATTATTTTAATAAAATACAATCTGGGTGGAATTTCATCAAACGGTTTTTGGGTTCTTTAGAACTCATGCGCCTTAGCCTGTCCACCAATTTTCAAGGCTAGAGCACTTCCGATGCTATAAAAAACTAACAAGTTTGTCCATGGAGGCCATCCAGTGTAGGAAACCATCCAAATCCTATGCCATTCTGTCAGACATATATGGAATGTGAACATAATATGAATGATAAATCAATGAAGTGCATATCTTATTCACAATGATACATATTTATAATACATATTAGTGACCCTTGGTTTCATATTCCAAGTGGTCCCTTGGACTCCCTTTGGCTGTTCAACTTCCACACCAACGCTTAGAGGATTAGATGTCCAACATTCCCCCCCTTAATCCGAAGGGGTATGTATGAGTCCAAGAAGAAAGCTGTAATACAAAATGTGCAAAAATGCATGGAAGCACTAGGTTGAATGTGCTCTCTGAAATGTTGGTATAAGGGAGTGGTTTTAGGATGAGCACCAACACTAGAATGCTTAGTGCAGTTCTCAGAACTCTTCCAAATCTGGCATGAAGCTGAAGTCTTTTGCTAGAGGAAGTGCTCCTCATGTTTTGAAGAGGGAAACCTTCAACCTTGAAAGGGAGGTCTCACCTTGCATAAAAAGGGAGAACCTCAACCTAAAAAGGAAGGTCTCAACCTGTGATGGTTTAAGGCTGACCACCAACCAATGGCATGTTTAGGGGCATCTCTGTCTCTGGCTACAACTCTGAATCAGGTATGGAAGGTTGTGGCTTAGGCTCGCTTGATGTAGCTTTAAAACTTGTAGATGACCATCACTTCCCCCTCTGTCAGATACAAGGTGAGATGATGGATAGAACTCAACTGCAAGATTGTTCAATACTCTAGAACAAGTTCTGACATATGACTGAAATATCTTCTTGAATCTTGGCTATTGAAGCCCATTTCCAAGAAGCGATCCATCCAAGATGAATCTTTGTTCTTGCAAGAGGCTTGTTTTTGAAGCATCTATTTGAAGAATGATTGGTTTTGTGACAATGCTTACATGGATGAAGATCAAAACAATGATCTTTCATATGGCCAACTCTTTCACAATGTTGGCATTTCACAATCTGTTGTTGTTGCTGTGGAAGAGGAGCAGAATCTGGAACAACTAAAGATGAAGTGTCATGAAGAAATCCAACACTCTGAAACTGGATGGGCTTTGAGTAATCTGGAATATGAAAGGAAACCTCCTTTTCATATCCAAGACTGGTTTTGTGCTTGTTATGGACAAGCTCTTCCCAAGGTCTGATGACCGACTTGGGAAGTGCACACTGAATTTCTGCATCTGCATGTACAACTGGTCCTGAGAGGGGCTCAATGATCTGATCAATTTCTAGTTGTTTATTGGAGTGCGTCTCAAACAAAGAATTGTCCTGAACAAAGACAAGTTCAGAATCATGACTATACTTCTATAACTCCTCTTGCTGTCGCTGCGATTCAAGCTGCAAAAATTCAATTTTGTCTTGTGCATTTTGCAGACAAGTCTGAATCTCTGAAAGAGAGGCTTTGCTAATTTTAACTATGCTGTCAGCAGTGGACTTGATTAGAGTTTTCAATAACTCTAACAAGCCTTGAATTTTCGCCATTATTCAACCAACTCAGGTCAACAAATGACCATAGATGTACTTGTAAAGGCAAATAATTAACAATGCAGTGTTCTTCAAAATTAAATGTGCCCAATGATAAGAGGGAAATCTACTCAATTGATAATCCTTTGCAAGCAATAAATATTTTCCTTGAAAAATGATTCTCCTTTGTGTCAGTGGAACTTGCAAAATCTAAGTAGTGAAATAACTTCATTTAAAACTTGGACAAGTGAGAAAATTGAATAGTTTCAACACCATGTCTGTGAGGTATACTTGTAGCAGTTCACATACAAAGGCTCCGAGGATAACTGAGCCTACACCAAAGGGAATTGCTGACAGAATGATTGCAGAAAAATCCCAATACAACAATTAACAACCTTTGTTTTCAAATTTCTACGAGTATAAAGAGTGACAAAAGTTGCCCAATTTGTTACAACGATTTTGAATTGGGGGAAGAAGAAGCATCACGAAGATGATACCTGCTTCTTTTCTTGTAGGCTCTGTGCCCATCAACGTTTTTCTGATACAAGCCGAAACACATCAGCAATTTGAGACTCTTCTTCCATGACTATTTTGTAGAGGGTTGCGATGGTTCTATATTAATTTCATCCACCAGAGGCAATCGAGTTGAGAGAGAAGCAATCCCTAATCTCTCATTGGCCAGAGATGGGTTAGATGTGGTTGTTCGGTTTAAGAAGGCATTGGAAAAAGCATGCCCAGGGATTGTCTGTTGTGCAAATATTCTGGTTATTTTGGCTAGAGATGCAACTGTTCTAATGCATAGACCATCATGGAGTTGCAGAATCTAGGGTATTCATATTTAAAGTGATTCTTCGATACATGATAACAATTTGTGAAGTGTTAATGCAATTTTATCTTAGCTTGATTGTTTACTTCATTATTAGCATGTTTAACTTAACTTCATCAAACTGCTATCAAACAAAAAGAGACAAGAACACAAATAGTTGGCTATCTGCTAGGGCCAAACATCTCCCTCTTGGAGAGAAAATCCCATGCATAAATTCTTCTTATAGAGATTCCATTGACGAATACCATGACCATAAACCTTGACACACTCTGCCTCTCCAAGGCCAAGATATCAATCCTCCTCGTGTCACTGCTGCTGCACCACAAAGGTCATCACCATTGTGATCTTCATCACTGCTGCAATACCATGTCCTTCATCACTGCTGCAACACCTTGCTCTTCATTACTGTTGCACTTTGATCTCGTGAGATCTTAAGATCATAGTCTATAGCTACTAAGATTATGGTTATTCTAGGATTATATTACTACGACAACACTTCATCACACTGAGTTCGAGAGCCTGTGGTGATCAACAAGACTGTGTGTCTTCTTTCATATATATGCTGAGGATCTCTCCCATCATAGATCATCCTCATGTAACCTTAACTAATACATTATATCAAGTCTGCTACAGGTATATCACAATATGTGAGAAGGCCAAGAGTATTCATGAGAATCATTTCATTACATGCTGCTTGCTCTGCTCTTATTCATCGAGGACACCACAGGTATGCCGAGAGTATCATCTTTGCTGTTGAGATATATCTTTAGGGATCCATGTAAAGATGCCGAGGTTGCAATACAGTGTTGTGTCTCTATCCACAGCCTTACATGTCTAAGGGTTTCTCCTTCTAGTCACAGGCATGCTGAGAAGATATAGGACTGGGCTCTGCTGCTCCTTATACCCATCCGAGGAGACAACTGAACCCTACCTTGCTGCGGATTTGATTGCGACTTCTTGTCCCTTGTCTGCGACTACTTATACTTGACTGCGGCTCCTCTTGCCTGCGACTCCCTCTTGATTGCGGCTACCTTACTTCATCACTGCGACTCCTACTACAACTCCCTTATTGTGGCTCATCAAAGGCATCCGAAATCTGTTCTATGATTTTTCGTTAACCCTTCATGGATATTTATGGTAAGCATCTCATATATGCAAGCCGACATCAACTTATGAACCAACGTGTCTATTGTTTCAAGCCGACATGACATATATATATTTAAATCATTTATTTGAGCCTACATGATCATCTCCTTATTTTTTTGCTTGCAGACTTCGGAAGGCTTGTTTTGAGGCATTGATCTTGGTCTTGGAGGGTTGTTAGACACCTTTGAAGATTTGTACATATTTACATAAACTCATGAAGAGTTTTTATATACGTGACATGACTCTGACATATAAATAAATCCTAAAGACATCAAGAAGAAGTCTTTAAACTAGAGACACTTCTTGCTCATGAAACCCATGTAGCAAGATTACAAAATAATTTATTTCCTTTTATTACATCAAATACAAAGATCATGTCATCATGAAGACCGAACCTAGTTACACTTTCTTCAACACTCCCTCTTAACTAGGGAGGTATTCATAATGGTACTTGGTCATTCTCAATCTAAAGAATTTCTCATAAGAAGAATCAGATTTGCAATCCATCTGTTATAGCGTTATTTCATCCAACATTGTTTCCATTTAGCAAGGCCTTGACTAACAACTCTATCTCTCACTTAGATCAGAGCACACAATGTTGGCGAGACCAATGATTGATAGACACGCATAATCATTGTCTCTCTTAGGGTCATACCCACCCGGGTGTTCTCTGAGTATGCCCTACTAGGACTATTCTCATCTTGGGTTCCCAACCCTCAAGAATATCGATCCTCTTGCTCACTCTTGTCTTGGATGCCCTACCACATCCTCAAAGAGTGTCAGATGCTAGATGATTACATAATCCTCCATTCTTTCTTCCAAACTGAAGACAAGAATATCGTGTCTAACTCTCCCTCTTAATCAGGGACGAGTTCCAAGTTTCTCTTTTCTCAGAAACTTGCTCGAGTTCCTTTGCTTATAGGAACTTCCCAGAGCTCCCTCTTACCCAGGGACTCTATCATCAGTGCTTTATAGGGTCTTGTAGTTGACTGATGATCCAAGACTTAGATGTCATCAATTTCTTCACATGTAGGGTTCAACCATACATCACTTTCCTCCGTCATGTCATTCCTTCTTTCCTGGAAAGTATCCTCCTTGGCTTTATATCTGGGGCTTCCCTCGTAAGCTCATCTGTCTTCACTTTTCTTCAACAGTGATTGCTCTGGATCACAAGGTACATAGTTGTGACATCCTTCACAACTCTCCTTTCCTTGATCCTGCACACATACCCAGACTTTTCCAAGAGTCAGACACCAAAAACAAATTACATATTACCTTTTGGTGATGGACTTCTTCTAGTGACATCTTCTTGTAGGCACCAATCATCCTACATACATGTTGACACATCTCCCAACGATATTTATTGTTAAGGGTCACATCATTCCGGGAGATTTCCTGGTCAAGTCTTCCTGATCCTCTGGAAGTTGACTGCCTTCATCATGCTTGCACGTTTCATGATCTCTTTCATCCTCATGTATTTCATTCCCAAGAGCTCTCAGAGTTCTTCAATGGTCATCAACTACCTCATACTACATTATGAGGACATATTATGTTGATTTCATCTAGTCTGACTTATGTCTTTCTGCATCCTTTTAGAGGAGGAGATCTATTCCCTTTTGATCACGCTTGATCTATTTTATCAACAACCACATATCACGATATTACAATAACAAGTGCAAATACAATCATACATGCCTTATTTTCCTTTTGGTATTTTCCTACAACTTCCTTGATTGAAAGGATCTTCAATCCTTTGGTTTGCTTCATTCTTCATGTCATTGAACCACCATCTCATGAGTTCCAAGAGTTGGAATTTCTGACGAGACATTTGCTGCCTTCCCAGACTCGGAGATCCTCCACTGAGGTCTCTATCAGAGATCCTTCAGGATCTAGTATATCCCCATCTAGAAAATGTTTCCATTGACCTGAATGAGTTCTTTCTTTCCTTCAATGTGCAACAAGATTCCCAAGAGCTATGTTCTTCATGATTCCATACGAGCTCTTGCTTCCATGATGCCACGATGCATCTTCTTACTATGTTCATATCTACAGGGACTTCTGATAGGATCCTTTTGAGAGGGATACCATCTCTTTCATAGTAGAGATCTATTACTCTCTCTTTCCCTTGATCCTTTTCTCAGCTTCTTCCATCCTTTCAGCGATATGAGTTCCTCTTCCATAGTACTATTATGTCTTGTCAACCTTCCTTTTCTTATCAGCACTTATTTGTGTCCTATCAACTTGCCTTTCTCTATTGCTTCATAGAGACCACAGACTGTTGATCTAGGTAACCTTCTTGTTCATGGACATCTGTTACCTTGCTTATCAATATCAATATCAATGATCATCATTTTTCCCAGATCTCGTAACTGAGATCTCATGAAGATGTTTCTTCATTCTTCTTTACTGCATTTCAGATAGTATATCCTTATGCAACCTTCTTATGTCTCCTTTCTTAATTCATAGGACCTTACTAGTTCTTATGACTTCAAAGGAGACCTTAATGTTCTGACTTCTCTAAGGATAATGAAAATCCTCCTTATTCTATGCAAGACCCTTGATGACCCATCCAATATGTAGATCTTCTTGCAATCATGAAGTCATAAAACAAAAATTTGATTATAAAAGGTACTTACTTGATTGTGAAGATGTAGTCTTCACCTTCATCATGTTGGTAGAAGTTGGAGCAGGAGTTTTCATTTGACTGAGATCCTTAGGTTGTCTTCCAATAAGCAGCTGATACATGTCGAACTGAGGTTGCTTGTCATGATCCATAGAATGGCTTCTGTTCATAAACACTCTCATATATGCCTTTGAATCAAGTTCCCCTTAAGATCTGATATCTTAAGACCTTGTTCTTTATAAGGAAGTATCCAAACTGAGATACTGAGATGCTATGGAGGAATTTGTCAAAACATAACCTCAGATCTGAAGATTGTTGATATCTAAAACCCTTGCTGTTGTAGACTGATCTCTGATCTATGACTATGGTTTGATTCTGCCATGTAGATCCTCAGTTGCTTTGATGTCTTGTAGACACTGATTCTTGAATGTCTCTTTTCTGCCCTTACTTTGACTTCTGAAACCTTCGCTCTGATACCATGTTGAAGAATCTAGGGCACGTATATTTAGAGTGATTCTTCGATACATGATAACAATTTGTGAAGTGTTAATGCAATTTTATCTTAGCTTGATTGTTTACTTCATTATTAGCATGTGTAAGTTAACTTCATCAAACTGCTATCAAACAAAAAGAGACACAAACACAAATAGTTGGCTATCTGCCAGGGTCAAAACCTCTACCTCTTGGGGAGGAAAACCCATGCATAAATTCTTCTTATAGAGATTCCATTGACGAATACCAAGACCATGACCCTTGACACACTCTGCCTCTCCAAGACCAAGATATCAATCCTCCTCGTGTCACTTCTGCTGCACCACAAAGGTCATCAGCATTGTGATCTTCATCACTGCTGCAACACCATGCCCTTCATCACTGCTGCAACACCTTGCTCTTCATTACTGCTACACTTTGATCTCATGAGATCATAAGATCATAATCTATAGCTACTATGATTATGTTTATGCTAGGATTAGATTACTACAACAGCACTACATCACACCGAGTCCGAGAGCCTGTGGTAATCACCAAGACTGTGTGTCTTCTTTCATATATATGCTGAGGATCTCTTCCATCATAGATCATCCTCATGTAACCTTAACTAATACATTATGTCAAGTCTGCTACAGGTATATCACAGTATGTGAGAAGGCCGAGAGCATTCATGAGAATCATTATTTCATTACATGCTGCTTGATCTGCTCTTATTCATCGAGGACACCACAGGTATGCCGAGAGTATTAGCTTTACTATTGAGATATATCTTTATGGATCCATGTAAAGATGCTGAGGCTGCAATCACAGTGTTGTGTCTCTATTCACAACCTTACACGTCTGAGGGTTTCTCCTTCTAGTCACAGGTATGCCAAGAAGATATAGGACTGGGTTCTGCTGCTCCTTATACCCATCCGAGGAGACAGCGGAACCCTACCTTACTGCGGATCTGACTGCGGCTTCTTGTCCCTTGTCTGCGGCTACTCATCCTTGATTGCGGATGCTCTTGTCTGCGGCTCCCTCTTGACTGCGGCTACCTCACTGTCTGCAGCTACCTTACTTCATGACTACGACTCATCAGAGGCATCCGAAATCTGTTCTATGATTTTTCGTTAACCCTTAATGGGTATTTATAGTAATCATCCCATATATGCAAGACGACATCAACTTATGAACCGACGTGTCTATTGTTTCAAGCCGACATGACATGTATATATTTAATTCATTTATTTGAGCTGACATGATCATCTCCTTATTTTTTTGCTTACAGACTTCAAAAGGCTTGTTTTGAGGCATTGATCTTGGTCTTGGAGGGCTGTTAGACACCTTTGAAGACTTGTACATATTTACATAAACTCATGAAGAATTTTTATATACATGACATGACTCTTTGACATATAAATAAATCCTAAAGACATCAAGAAGAAGTCTTTGAACTAGAGACACTTCTTGCTCATGAAACCCATGTAGCAAGATTACAAAAATAATTTATTTCCTTTTATTACATCAAATACAAAGATCATGTCATCATGAAGACCGAACCTAGTTACACTTTCTTCAACACATGCCATGCGCTGAAAGGCTGCAGAGATGGGCGTGTCTGTTTGGAAGCCAATGTTCTTAACAACTTGCCCAGAGGCGATTCTGATGTCAATCAGCTACGCAATAGCTTTGAATCTAAAGGTCTCTCTTTACTTGATATGATTGCACTTTCAGGTGGTCACACAATTGGCAGATCCACTGCAGCACATTCACAAACAGATTATACACATTCAGTGACTTCAACGCTATCGACCCTTCCATGGACAAGGCCTATGCAGGACTTCTCAAACGAGTGTGCCCTGCCATTGGGCATGGTACTCTAAACAGGGTCGTGCCAATGGATCGTTTGAGTCCTTTGAGGTTCGATAATTTGTATTACGTGAATCTTGTGAGGCGCCAGGGCTTGCTTGGATCAGACCAGGTATTCTTCTCCAACAGCCAGACTCGAAAACTGTTCTAATATTGCAAATTGGAGATACGTTACTACTGAATGAATGCAAAAGGGGAGGAATACAGGTCTGACAAAACAAGGAGAGGCAGGATTGGCAGATTCATCAGAGTGGCGCAGCGAGAATATAGCTGACAAGAGGTAATATGTGGGAGTTGATGCGTTCGCAATGTTTGAAGCGTGGAGTATGGAACCGCCTCCGGTGGGAATGGGAGCGTGCAATGTAAATGGCGTTTTAGCGTGACAAAGGCAGTGGATTGGAGGGTGGTATTGAGGGACTCGGTGGGGAGGAGTATTCCTTGTAACTGCAGTGCTGCAGAGCGTTATTAATGGCTAGCATTATTAATTGTGGAGCAAGAGTATTTAATGGCTAGCATATGGAGGCTGAGTATGGCAGTGTATAGAGGTCGAGACGATATATAATATATGGACCTGGCGATGGAGAGTTCAACATATGTATGGACCAGGGGACAACCCAACAGAGAATGAAGCAAATCTTAACGTTATGACTGAAACTTCATTGCAGAAAATCATCCAACTAATCTACTCATATAAACAATCCAATGAACCACTGTATATGGACTAGTGCACCAGAAATGAATCAATGCACAAAAATTCAAAGTTCAACTATACATAACTCAACGTTTAATGCAGAACTCAAAGCACATGTAATAAAACCCACAACTCAAACTTGAACGCACAGCCATGCCATCAATGCAATTCAAAATGCATACCATTGCAGTGTTCGAAAATGGATCTTTACGCACATCCTTAGCTCTGATACCATGTCAAACATACATGGAATGTGAACAAATATGAATGATAAATCAATGAATTGCATATCTTATTCACAATGATACATATTTATAATACATAGGAGTGTCCCTTGGTTTCATATTCCAAGTGGTCCCTTGGACTCCCTTTGGTTGTTCAGCTTCCACACCAACCCTTAGAGGATTAGGTGTCCAACAATTCTCCTCAAGGAACAATGGTTGCAACTCCAAATCAAAACATTGGCACAATATGGCCCTCCACCATTTCAGGATTATAGGAGGTTCATTAACTTTTGCTAGCAAGTGAGCATTGAGGATAGAGCCAAATTGGTTGAATTATATATGCACAACATGATCCTCACAGGCATGAACTTTTGGGACCCCAACTCGAAATCGGGGAGTGTACAACTGATGGCACTAGCCTCTTGGCTGACCCATGAAGAAAGAAGGGCTGAGGAAGTAAAGAAGATTATGGCCAAGGAAGCAAGTGAGCCCCTATACATCAGGGCAGAGTTAATAAGCCCTAAGGTTGTAATCAATAACCACAACATCATCTCTGATGATCCCCAATTGGCCCTCGCTACATGGCAACACAAGAACAAGCCATCCTCCATTTTGAGGATACCTTTAGGTTGTTGGGAACTGAGAGCTTGTAGGCTTGCCAAGGCAGATGGCATGCTTTTCCCCACATTCTGCAAATCAGAAAGTATCACTCCCTTGAAAGGTTTGAGGAATGCCCTGGAAAAGACCCCACTATACAAAAGAATCAGTCAAAGGTTGAAAATGAATTGGATAGGGCTCAAACTCAATCCTCCCTTGCTGTTGGGCCTATAGGAGATAAGAGATCAAGCAAAGGAACAAAAGGAGTGGGCAGACATAGAAGAAAATGCAAGGTTTTATCCACAGGAAGGCACACCTTCTGAGATGCCTTGGGATGTCAGGGAGGCCACCAGGGCCATGCATGAACTTCATATCAGTGAGTAAGTTGCTCAGAGGGTGAGCAACACTTTCAGCATGGGGGTGATGATGGGTCCCATCAATAGGTATATTTTAAGGCCCATTTTGCTATCCTCCAACCCATAAATTCTTTTCTTCCTCACATAAATTTACATTTCTTAGCCATAATGTGCTTAGTAGGAAGGCTAAAGGTTGCTTATCATATTTCATGGCCTGATGTGGTTAATGTGTAGACAAAAGAGCATTTTTTAGGGCATTTACTATGTAGGGGTACATTGGCGACATCTAGAGGAGATATAGGAGGCTTGTCCATTGCATTTAGTCTCCTCCAACTCGACTTGAGTCTTAAGGCCACTCATCAACAACTCGAGGTTTACTAGCAGCCGATGAACTCAAGTGCATGCGAGGATCTAAGGGAACTAGATCCACTAATTTCGAGATTTTGGAGGGACGCAATCCTCCTTTCAAGGGAGTTGCCCCTTAGTCATCTTTTGTATAAATAAACAAGCCTAAGAGCTCACTAGGTTCGAATTTTTGAAGCTAGGAAGAGCTACTGAGAGCCAAGTACTTTAGACTATTATTTCCATTTTGATAAGATGTATTTTAACTCCATTTTTTGTTAATGAAAGGTTCATTGTTGGTCTACATTTGAGTTAACTTTGAAGGGCTAAGACTCTTGGGTTAGGGCCGAACCCATAGGCTCTAGTCTCTCTTATGTATTTTATTTTATCATTGTTTGAGTAGTGGTATTGCATTCCTTGTTTAGGCAAAAGTTAGATTGCAAAAATTGTGGTTGCAGGCCTGATTACCACCTCTCTTGTGGGAAGTGTGGTTGAGGAGTCTACAACAACAAGCCAAAAATATGTGTTTGATTTCCTTTGAAAGTTGTTATGCTTTGGTTTATAGTTCTCTTCCATATTCTGTTTCTGCATCCTAGAAGTTAATATCATGTCTTTGCATATGGATTAGTTGCACGTTTTAGGATAGAGTAGCTCTTAATGAAATAAAATACCACTCATCCTTTACATCTTGATTTGTTTTGCTGCAACTTGATCACTAGATTTATGTTCTTCCCAAGAGTAAAAAGTGGTTGATTGTTAGTCTGCAAGTACTACCAGTGACTTGAAGGGATTGGCACACTCATCCTGCATCCATTTTTTCATCACCGTCCTCCTCCTTGACACCTCATACTGCTCTCAAATTCTGCCACCGAGATCATCTTTTCAGGGTCATTAGGGGATTGCGTGAGCATGTAATTTTGTGCAAGATGGGCCTTTGAAGGGTGCTAAGCTTAGAAAAAAGCCTCACATATCCTTCATACACCCTCATCTACCTTCTCCCACCTTCAGAACACTTCTCTTGCCCTCAGGATGGTCTCAGATCCAATCCTATAGCATCTTGTAGCATCCTATAACACTGTCTAAACTTGGCCACATTTGCTTTAAGATCTTGATCTTGATTTTTGCATTTTGGGATTGAATAATAACCTCCAAACTTTGAATCCATGATTGGGGAAGATCAAAGACCACTCTAGACCCATCCTTCCTTCACTGTGAGTACGAAACAACAATTAGAATTAGGAGGCAGATTTCTACATTTGAACCACAATGAGTTTTCTCTTATGCAATGTGTAAGGACTCTGTTACTAAATCTAAATTACCTTGAACTTAGTGATAAGAAGGGAAACTCTTAAATGCAAGTAGATTAGACTTGGCTTTTGAAGTTATGTTTTTAGATTCTCTAGTCATGCATTTTAGATCAAACTTCTTTTTTCAAAGCAATTTGCAAGTAGAGTAATGATTTACATTCTACAAGTAGAATATTGATTTAATTTTTGCAAATAGAATAGCATGGTTCATTTCTGCAATTAGTACAGTCTTTTCCTTCCTGGAATTGTAGTTAGCATTTACATTTAATGAATAGCACTTTCATTTCTGCAATTAGGATAATCTTTGCCTTCCTGCAATTAGAGTAGACTCTTGTCTTTCCATGCAAGTTCTCTTTGTAAGCTAGTTGAAGGAGTGGTCTATGCATACTTTGATCTAATTCAGTGACTGAAGGTGACATGAGTAGAGCTTGACCTACCGTGTATATAACACTGTCACCTCTAAGTTTGTACGAACCTCGGGTTGATAATTAAAGTTGGTAGCCTTAGGAGTTTCAACATTCTTGTTGAGACACTGGGGCTCATCAAGTGGCAGGCAGTGATAGTGGCCAGACATTAGCAGTGTGACAGATGGTTAAACAAAGACAGGGTATTGTAGCAGTGCAACACTACAACAACTTCCTCGCTAAGAGGGAATGTTAGTTTTTTTATCATTGGAGGCGTTCTAGTCTCGAAACTTTGTGGAGAGGCTAAAACACAGTTGTTTTCCATAACCCGGAAATTGTTTCAGTAAATTCCACCTAGAAGTGTCTCAATTAGATTATTAGCCTATTTTTAAATATTTCCCAAGTCTAAACTTAAGAAAAGGGGTTAATTAATCAGTATTAATTGAGAAATGTGTGAATCAACTAGGAAATAATCTCAGCTATTGATTAAGATTTAATCTCGGTCGTTAGAGTCCCAACTAGAGATTATAAGAAGAAGTCGATGGGTAGATGGAAGAACACACTTGTGAGACTTGAGGTTGATTTCCTTGGGCAGTTTGAGCTAGTCAGCAGTAGAGTTCGAGCCAGAGAGGGGACGTAGAGATAGAGACAGGCAGGGACAATGATCCAAAAGAAGTTTTCCAGTTTCGGAGAGGCAACAACAAGAGGCCGAGTTATTCTCGGTGATGCTGCGCAACGAATTTTAGAGGGCAATTTGATTTAGCTATGGGGAAATTGATTCAGCATCCAGAGGTCGGGAAAGTCTTTCAGAAGGTTGAAGTATCATTTCCAACAGTAGAGTCAGGCATAACGACCTGGTCAAGGGTTGTTTTGTGCTAGATGTCAAAGGGTCTATGCAAGCACTGCGCGGAAGCCTGTGCAAGGGGTCCAAGAGGACGAGTTTTTGAAGCTAAGTTGTGTCAGGGTTGCTTGTGGAGGAGCGAAATTCCCTCAAATAATTTTGGCTAGATTTTCTTGTTGTGGATTGCATGTTTTTGACATCCAGATTGTACTCAGATTATTTCACTGCTGCTTAATAATAAAAACCTTCAACTATTGCAACGGTTTTCCCAAGTTGGGTTTTTCCAAGGACTTTTGTCCAAAAATAACTGCCAAATTTATTGTGTGCGTGCCAATGTTTTCTAAGTTTCTATTTTATATTCTACAATATTTTTATTTGTGAATATTGCAGTGTGATCAAGTCGTTGTTGCCATAGCAATAAACTGAATAATTAATATATCAGTTAGAAGAATTAATTCCAGTTGTTGCAATAGAATTTCAGTGGTGAAATTTTCACAGCTTCCACCTTTGTTATCTTGTTGAGATGAAAATATGTCTCAAGTTTCTCAACCCAAGCTCTGACAATGCATTTAAAAGAACCATCGAAGGTAGGAAGGAATAACCTCCCAACTGTGCATTGCAAATCAGAACTCTGCACAAAGGTTCTGCCAATTCGTTTCCCTCAATTGCCAATCTTGAGATGGAAAAAGTCCTTAAAGGTTATAGCTAAATAACTCAAGCGAACAAGAGGTTGAGAAGATTATTTGGCAAAAAGTCCCAAAATGAGGCTTGTTATCACTCAATCTAGCAGGGGTTGTAGGAGGGGTTCCAGTTCCAAAGGGGAAATTACTAGACCAAGTGGCAACAATGGGACAAGGACCCACTGTCACCTCAGTCGATGGCCCCTGCACTTTACGGACTTTCACTGATGGGAGGAGTCCTGACATGGAGGAAATCACTTGAATGATAAGATCAATGGCAAGGTATAACGTGATTTCCTAGGCCCATTTGGAGAGGCTCAATTAATCGTTCAAATACCTAAAGAAAGTTGAAAGGCTCCCCAAGAAAGGCTTATGAAGGATGACCTCGGGGTTAGGAGTATTAACAAATGATGAATGCCTAAGATAAGAACTTCCAAAATCCCTCACTTGTGATTGATGTGTTTATACTAGGGTTCAAAGTGAGGCAAGGATGGCTCATTCAATGGAAAGATTTAATTAAAGTGTGAGCTTTGGGAGAAGCTAGGGTCACTTTCCACGAAAATATTGAGAAATCAAGGGCATCTTATAGATTAGAATCTTTAAGTAGGTTTCTCTTAGACTTTGACATTTTCTTGTGATAGTTATTTTCTTCTTATTAGTTCTTCTTTCAATTATTATGTTTCTCTCATCAAGATAAATGCCAAACAATGAAGATCACAACCAGGGACACAAGATGTAAGGCACTCAGCCAGGGAAAAACCCCTAAAGAGGGGAAAACCTAGTGAAACTCTTCCTTAGTAGAATCAAAATCAATTTGAGACCATCCTAGACCCTTGACTTAAATCTCTCTCCATCCACCAAGTCAGCCTTCTAGTTGAAGTAGTCTTCTTCCAAACTTGATCCTTCTTCAATCATAAAACTTTGGTTCCTGCAACTCTGGAAACTACGACCCTATAATTGTAGACATCTTCGGCCCTACAATTGTATATAACTTCAGCCTTGCAATCATGGAAGAACTTTGGTCCTATAGTTGTAAATTTTGTCTTCAAAAATTCTTCTTCTTCTTCCTTTGTAGATGCCCAAAACAACCTTCTTACTACCCTTTGTATTCCTTGATTGATAGTGGAATTACAAACATTGATGATCAATCGAATGCCACAAAATAGATTGAGTATCTTTGCTATATATAGTAGTTGGAACTTGTATTTTTGAGGCTGACATGATGAGATTGAGGCCGACTTGATGGTGGAGGAGTTAACATGACTCCAATAATTTACTTTCTTTAATACAATGAACCCAATAAGGGTTTTATACATTATGACATTGATCCTTAACATAAGACACAAACCTAAAAGCCTACAATGGAGGCCTGACCTATAGACCATTGACCCAAACATGAAACCATGCTTTAATAAGTCAACTTATTTAACAATAAAATTTTCTTTTGATTAATACAATACATCATGAATATGATTATGAAGACCAACACTAGTTACATTCTTCAAAGATAGAATTTCATTGGACAAACCCTAAAGGTTAGGGTTTCATAAGAATGATGAAAATGATGGTATAACAAGGGTAGTTTCAATCTAATGATTAATCACCCTAACAAGAATCTTTATGATTCAAAGCTCTTGTCATAAGAGAGTTAGCAATCCAAGCAAATTTTCAAAATGATCATACCCTTTTAAGGATTAACTACAAGTCACGTGTTTTTAAATGCACTTGAAGTTGCTTCTTTTACAAACCTGATAGGGTTTTTCTTTATTGAAATGCTCCCTCTGAATTATGACAATGTCTTCATGGTTTATTCCTTTATGAGTCCAAAGAACCAACTTGATTTATACTTGCAATGTTTATTAACAAGCACAATCGAAATATACAATTATATAATGACTATCTAGGGTTTATGTTACTTTGAATGAGTTTCAAGAGATTTTGAGTACAAACCCTTAATTAGCTATTGAGTCAAAATCTAAACATCATTCAAATTTATTTTTCATAATGAATTGCCATATATCTTCAAGCCCTAGATGTTGTGAGTTAGAAACAAGAGTAGAATGTTTTTCATATGTTCTAATTTTGACACAAAGAAAACTTTGCAAATACTAGAAGTAACTCAACTTTAAAACTTAGACAAATAATTATGTCATACATACTTCAAATCTTACATACGTTTGTCTTTTATGCTTGATAGACCATTCATCTTGTTTCCCTTTTTCTTGCAAACTAAATATAGATTGGTAGTTAACATAAGGAGCAATCTTAGTACTTGTATTTGGATGAGGACTTCAGGACTTCTTTCACAAACTAAAGAGGAACAATTTCTTTGTTGCTCCCCAAAGAACCTTTTATTATGATTTATGTCTCCTTTGATTCTTAAACTATAATAATGGAGAAGCTGCTATAGCGATCTTGACTTCATTGGTTTTGAGGTGAGTGTAACTTGTAGTAAGGTTTTCCAAAGATTGTTAAGAATGCCTCTATGTTGCTAGATTCTTCACTGGAGATTAGGATTATTAGTTCTTTCCAAACAGTCCATTAAGTCACTTGGCTTCCCTTATAATTATGTGTTTTCTTCTTTCTGCATTCATGAAGAATTTCAATCCTGTAATCATGGATATCTTTGGTCTTGTATTCAAGAAGAATTCCGGTCCTATAGCCAAGTGTTGTTTCGGTCCTGTCGTCATAAGAATCTTCGGTTCTATTCTATTTTATTTATTATCCACAAACTTCTCTTCTTACCGAAATTGTAGATCACCAATATGTATTATGGATGATCCTCCTATTTCAAGCATGCGGCTTAGTTACTTGCTCAAAATTCGTTCTTCTTTTCTATAGGAGTTTGGTCCTCTATAACTCACTTATGTTTCCTGTCTTGAAGCCTTTTGTGACCTTTATGCCCTTATGCAAGTAAACCAAGCTCTGATACCATGTTGAGAAATCAAGGGTGTTGATTTCTGGTAGCATCAGATGTGCTCTAAGTCTCAAAATTTGCAGGGAGGCTTAGACACATCGATTCTCCAATACCCATAAATTGTTTTGGAAATTCCACCCGGACACTGTTTTATTAAAATAATTAATTATTTTTAATGGGACCCTAAGTCTAAACTTAAGAAATTAAAATAATTAATGGGAATTAATCTAAATTGTGGGTGTAACCTCTAGAAGAAGACCAGGATCAAGCCAAAATTATCTAAGCCATTGATTAGAAGTTAATCTGGGCCGTTGGTTGTCCAACATAAAGATATAAGAAGAGGCTTGAGGGGCACTTGGAGAACACACAAAGAGAGTCTAGAAGATCGAATTTCTGAAGCTGAGCAACTGCAAGTGAGAAATTTGAAGTTCGCTTTTGCAGTGAGGGGCAGGGATAGTTTCAGTTTGAGATTTCTTCTGATCCAGGAATACTCAGCAGAGGAGGCAAAGAGAGATCCGAGAGAGGCAACGTTGAGCCAGAAGAGATTGATGCATGTGGAAATTCCTAGATCTAACAATCTCATAAATCCTACTACAACCAGCGGAATCTACTTCTCCTAGATTGTAAATTATGTTACAAACTTATTTCAGATTTCTTCGTGAAATATTGAAGCAAATTACTGAAGCAGCCTACACCAATTAAATATGATTATGAAGCATAGAAACTGAACAAGGAAAATAGAAAGACATAGGACACAGGTATTTTTGGACAAAAGTCCCGAGAAAAACCCAATGTGGGAAAACTGGTGTAGCAACTCTGAGGGTTTTATATTATTAAGCATAAGCAAGATTTGAATACATACCTTACAGGGTTATTCAATTACAAAGAGAAATACTGGCAAAAGCTTTGTGAGTTTTACCTCACACAATCACTGAGAAATCCTGACTGATCCAACCCCAAACTGTCTGCCCCTCGGCCTTTTTGGCTGCCTCTGTGCAGTGCTTGCGTCAGCTGAACATCAAACTTTCTGGGTGCTGCGTCACTCCTCTCGCTGGTCGATCTGCTACCCAAGAAATTTGATTTCTGCCTCCCGGCTTCTGAAAATCGAATTCCATTGTAGATTTCAAAATCCTCTCTCTCCCTTTACACTGGTTCTGCGTGGCCCTTCTGCCCCTACGTCAACCTCTGCGTCAAGGATTCTGGATCACTCACTGCCTCTCTCTGCTGATGTATCTCCACTTGAGAATCTCTCTCTCCGGAAGCTGCTATCCCTGCCCCTCAACTGCTAGAGATATCCTCAATCGATTTTTGCTTGTGAGAACTTCTCACTTCAGAAAATCGATTTTCTCTATCTCTGTGTGTTTTCCAAATGACCCTCAAGCCCCTTCTTATATCTTCCTGTTGGACAACCAACAACCTAGATTAAAACATAATCAAAGGCTTAGATCTTTTTGGCTTGATCCGTGGATTTTTCTAGAAGTTTCACCCCTAATTAGATTAATACCCATTAATATTTTAATTTTCCTAAGTTTAGACTTAGGGACCCTATTAAAAATATTAATTATTTTAATAAAATGACTTCTGGGTGGAATTTCCCAAAATGCTCTGGGTTTTTTGAAAATACTTGTGCGCAAGCCTTCCTGCAAAATTGAGGCTTAGAGCACATCCGATGCTACCCCAAATCAACACTCCCTCTTAGCGAGGAATGTGCTCTAGTAATACACTGCTACTGCATACTGCTCTGACTCTGAAGCATCATCCTCTGTGATGCTGATATATGACATGTCGTCCACCAACCACTGTGTTGCTGTTGCTACTATGTTGCCTTTGACTCTGCCACTGCCAATGCTACATTTGTACTACAACTCCCTCTCAAATGCTGCATTTGCTATGCTGCTAGCACTGCCACTACTAACATTGCATCCATACTGCAACTCAGTTGGTGAGAGAAGCAATTGAAAACACTCAAAACTAGACAAGTATCCAGTGGATACACCTCAGTGTCGAAATCCTGACTACTGCTAGTCCCACGCTCTCTTCTGAAGCCACTGCGCTGCTGAAGCTCTTCATTATGCCTCCTTGCAGTGCTGCCTCTCTACTCTGCGCTGCTCACATTCTGGCGCTACTAACCATTGCATTTGTCGAATCAACACTCCATGGCATCAACTGAAAAGCCACCATCCCGCCACTACTGATCATGGGTTCCCGTAGCAAGGTGATGATCCAAGAGGTGGGCTCCTCAAGGATCCCACCTATCTGTAGCTTTGTCAAACTACAGTTCTATATCAGCCCACCTCCCTCCTAGAGGTATCTTGGCTATCACGGTGAGCTCCTCCTCCTGTTCGATCTTTGCGGCTGCAACCTTATGATCATGCTTCTCGTCCTTGTCCTTTTTCTTCAAAGGACACCGAGATGCATAGTAGCCCATCTCGCCACATCTGAAGCACTTCACCTTGGAGACGTCCTTCTTTCATCTCTGTTGCCCATGCTGTCCCTTTAATGGAAGGGCTACGCTATCTTCCTCCTCTACTTTGGGCTTCGACCCACTGCTGTTGCTGCTCCTGTCAAGTTTGACCTTGAGCAGGTCCCTCCTAAGCTCTTCTTGTTTCAACGCTGCCCACATCTCATCCCAATTTGGCAATGCTGCTCTACCCAGGGTATTCTGGACAAAGATTTGCCACTCACCCGAGATGAAATTTAGAGCTTGTCTCACTAACTCTGAATCCTGAGGTGTATGTCCTATAGCTGACAGCTCATCACGAGTCTCCTTCAGTTTCGTGAGGAACAGATCCACACGTTCTCCTTTCTGCATCTGAGCAGATCTCAACTTCTGCTCTAAGTACACCTTCCGCTGCTTGGAAGATCCCTGATACAATGTGGCCAAGGCATCCTACATCTCCTTAGCGGTTGCTTTGCTTGCAACGTGGCACACCACGTGATCCTTGACTCCATTCGAGATCATGCTCTTCGCCTTAGCCATCTCAGCTCTGTACTTCTTCAGTGGATCTTCATCCACCAGGACAGCTACCACGTTATCAACATACGTCTTGAGGGCATGCTCATCTAGAAGGAAAGTCATCCTAGCCATCTAGATGGCATAGTTGGAAGCCCTGTCTAACCTGTCCTGATCCCTCAAGCCACTGGTTGCCATATCCTCCAAAAAATGTCAAACAACTCCCTCTTTCTCCCTACTGCATAGCTCCTAGGTTGCCTTATGCACTTTCTGATGGATTTGGTAAGCTGCTACTCCTTTGCTGCCCAGTAACTGAGAAACATTGATTTCCTTGGCAAGAAATCACTAAGGAAGTATTCCCTCACTATGTAATCTGCTTCCTTCCGATGACTTTTTTGCCCAGCACTCAACTTGTAGAAAACTGCGTCCCTCTAGCTCTGCGTGGCTCTACATAGCTCCCTCTGCCTTGGCAAGTTTTCGATCTGGCAGTCTTACCTCTCTGTCGGCTCACTCAGAGAGAGACACCCATGTAAATATAGCCCTCTTGGCTAGAACTGCGCAATCCCTCAGGGGATTCGAACAACTGCTCGCTGCAGCTAGTTGGCCCTTGCTTCAATGCTAGATCTTCTCTTCCTGTTTCACATGAACAACTTTGATACCATGTGAAAATTCTTAGATCTAACAATCTTAGGAATCCTACTACAACCAATTGAATCTACTTCTCCTAGATTGTAAATTATGTTACAAACTTATTTCAGATTTCTTCATGAAATATCGAAGCAAATTACTAAGCAGCCTACACCAATTAAATATGATTCTGAAACATAGAAACTGAGCAAGGAAAATAGAAACACATAGGACACAATTATTTTTGGACAAAGTCCCCGGAAAAACCCAATGCAGGAGAATCGATGCAGCAGCTCTGAGGGTTTTATATTATTAAGCAGTAGCAAAATTTGAATACATCACTGAATACCTTATAGGGTTATTCAGTTACAGAGAGAAATACTGGCAAAAGCTTTGTGAGTTTTACCTCACATAATCACTAAGAAATCCTGATTGATCCAGCCCCAAATTGACTGCCCCCCAGCTTTTCTGGCTACCTCTGCGCTGTCTCTGCACAGTTCCTGCGTCAGCCCAACGTCAAGCTCTTTGGGTGTTGCATCACTCCTTTGGCCGGTCGATTTTCTACCCAGGATATTCGATTTATGTCTCCCGGTCTCACACCCCGACTCCTAGCTTCTTCAGATCGAATTCCACTGCAGATTTCGCACTCCTCTCTCTCCCTCTGCGCTAGTTCCACGTGGCCCTTCTAGCCTTGCGTCAGCCTCTGCATCAAGGCTTCTTGATCACTCACTGCCTCTCTCTGCTAATGTATCTCTGACTGAGAATCTCTCTCTCCGAAAGTTGCTATCCCTACCCCTCAACTGCAAAAGATCTGCTCAATCGATTTTTCCTCCTGAGAACTTCTCACTTCAGAAAATCAATTTTCTCTATCTCTATGTGTGTTTTCCAAATGACCCTCAAGCCCCTTCTTATATCTTCTTGCTAGACAACCAACGACCTAGATTAAAACATAATCAAAGGCTCAATTCGTTTTGGCCTGATCCATGGATTTTTGTATAAGTTTCACCCCTATTAGATTAATACCCATAAATATTTTAATTTTCCTAAGTTTAGATTTAGGAACCCCATTAAAAATATTAACTATTTTAATAAAATCACTTCTGGGTGGAATTTCCCAAAATGCTTTCTAGGTTCTTTGGAATACCTATGCCCAAGCTTCCTGGCAAAATTTGAGGCTTAAAGCACATTCGATGCTACCCCAAATCAACAACGCAAAGCTATGCAAGGCCACACAGAGGTAGTGTAGGTTGACGTAGAGGCAGTGCAAAAGCCTTGAAGGAGTCCAAAATTTGCTGGAGGGTTAGATTTTTGTAGCTGGAAGTCGGGGTGTGAGACTGTGAGAGCAAAAGTCTGAATCTCAGAGGAAAATCGATCAACTAGGAAGAGTGACGCAGGTCCTAGACAATGTGACATTGGGCTAACACAAATACTGCGCAGAGGCACCCAGGGCAATGTTGCACGAAGCGGGGACGTTTTCTGGAAGTGGGGACACAGAAGCGTCATTTTCCAAAAATCTAGGAAGCGAGGCATCTGCTATATATCTATAT
>APFE030071503.1:50278-70821 GCA_000404065.3 Pinus taeda
ACTACCTAATTCAAGACTTAAAATATGGTAGAAAAAGCTTAACATGCTTGATCGATGATTTTGACTTGATTGAAAGGTAATTTTTTTGCTAAGGGCATGACAAAGGAGTTCAACAATTAACACCACCAACTCTAGGGTACATATAAGGCTTGGTGCTCTTGATTAAATGCTAATCGCATACCTTCATACTTGATATAATCTAATGAAATGCCACAGTCCGATTGATCCTGAATTCCTGGAAACTGTTAAGTCTGCTGAATTTTGAATAGAATATGAAATTCTATTTTCTCCATATGAAGTCCAAGGAGGCTGGAACCACTCAAACATCCTGAGTCATTTCATGGTAATGTTAAAAATTTAAGTAAAGTGACATTCTCATTCATTTTTCATCACTTTTACTTTAAGACTTTAACATTACCATGAGGGAGCATCTGCTATATTTATATTTTTTTGCCTTCATTCCTCACCCTAACCCAAGGTGGACCCACTCCCAACAAGCAAACTCAAAAAAAAAAAAATAATCGATTTTTTAGGATGCACGGCGCTTTTTTCGGAAGTGTGTACGGAATTGTACTTGAACCGTACGATTCACCCTCTGAAGTGCCACGCTTCGTACGACCGAAGCACTGTACGAAGCGCGCTTTGGAGGAAAGCTTTGGAAATTTCCAGGAAGCGTCCAAAACAGGCGCAAGCGCACTTCCAGGGACGCTTCCTGTACGAATCTGCATGAGACAAGCTTCGGGCCTTAGAACCGTGGCGCGGGGGGGGGGGACGCTTCCTGCAACATTGACCCAGGGGCTGTTCATTCAAGAGCTGGATCACCCAGGACTTCCAATGATAGTGTGAGGTAATCTCACAAATCTCTCTGTCGGTGATATTCTCTGTAATTGGATTGCTGGGAAGGCATCCAGAAGTTGTATTCAAAAATTACTACTGCATAATAATAAAACCCTCAGAGCTGCTACACCGGTTTTCCTGCATTGGGTTTTACCTGGGACATTTGTCCAAAAATAACTGTGTAGATGTGTGTATGATTATTTCTCTCCTTTGTTGTATTTAGTTTTCGCAGTTTTATTTTGGTATAGGCTGCAGTGTATGTATTTTAGTGTTTGCCGTAGAAAACTGCAAATAACTTGTTCAATTAATTTAACAAGCAGGTGAAATATAATCAGTTTGCTGCAGTAAGAATTAGGTAACCGATTTTTCACATGGTATCAGAATATAGATCATGAGAAGAAGAGCTCATAAGCAGAAAGGAAGAGGAAGTTTGAAATTTCGGCAGAGGCAACAATTCAAAACCCCAGAAGGCAACACTGTTTGAAGGCCTAAAAGGCGAAGGCTGAGGAGAAACCAATTTCTTTGAGTGAGTCGACAGAGAAATTCGATTTCCAGTTCGAAACTTTCAGAGGCAAAACCAACAACGTATTTTCTTGCAGAGCAAATCTTTAGTTGGGACGCAGATATTTTGCTGTAGTTGCTGGGAAAATAACATCAGTGGGAGAGAAAGAGACACACTGAGGGAATTTCTTCCTTAGAGAATTCCTAGCCAAGGAATTCGAATTCTCATCGGCTGAGCAGTAGCAAGGGGCAGAAAATCTATTGACTCCAGTAGAGAGTGCGTAGGCTAGCTCAACAGCAACGCAAAGGAGAGTGGAGGCTATTCGACTTTTTCATTTGGTAGAGATGGCAGCCAGTGGATTGAGAGATCAGGACTGGTTGGATGGGGCGTCCAACTATGTGATCTGAAAGGCAAGGATGTCATGCCTTCTGGATGAGCATTTTCTCAAAGTCTACGTCGACAGCATGGTAGCGGAGCCCACAGATCCAGATCCGCTGAAGAAGTACAAGGGACACATGGCGAAGACAAAAAGAATGATCCTCGATGGAGTGAAGGATCATATAGTCTGTCAAATCGCTGGCAGAAACACTGCCAAGGAGATGTGGGATGCATTGTCGACGCTGTATCAAGGATCTTTTGAGCAGCGGTAGATGTACTTGGAGCAGAAGATGATGTAGAAGGGGGAACACATTGATCCATTCCTTGCAAATCTTCAGGACACCCGAGATGAATTGGCAGCTGTGGGGTCAACACCTCAAGGTTCCGAGATGGTAAGACTGGCCCTAAATTCAGTATCTGAGGAGTGGCAAGTCTTTGTCTAGAGCATCCTAGGTAGGGCGACTTTTCCAAACTAGGATGAGATGTCAGCAACTCTTAAGCAAGAGGAGTTGAGGGACTTGGTCAAGTGTAAAATTGACAGAAGCAACGACAGTGGGTTGAAGCCCAAGGAGGAGGAAGAAAATGCAGCCCTGGCATCCAAGGGGCAGCAGGAGCAACGAAAGAAGAAGAAAGATGTTTCGAAGATCAAATGCTTTAGGTGTCATGAATTCGGTCACTACGCAACACAGTATCCTCTGAGGAAGAAGGACAAAGATGAGAAGAATGATCTGAAGGTTGCAGTCCCGAAGATCGAGGACGAGGAGTTCACCATGACAACCCATGCATGTCTAGGAGGGAGGTGGGGTGATCTAGAATTGTAGTTTGAAAGGACTGTAGATGGGTAGGATCCTTGAGGCGCCCACCTCTCGGATCAATTTCTTGTTATGGGAGCCCAGACCAAAAGTAGCAAGATGGACCAATGTTAGTTGGTGCAGAGGAGTGCTAGAGTGACAGTTGCAGTGGCTAGGAGTGCCAGAGGCTGAGTAGCGTAGAGCAGAGTTGGCAGCAATGCAGGTGGCACGGAGCAGAGGTCAACAACAACACAAAAGATTCAGAGGGTCAACGTAGAGACTAGCAACAGTCGGACTCCAGCGACGACATGCATCATACTGAACACTAGTTTAGTAATTTGGGATGCTTTTCCGTTGCTGATGCAATAGCAACAACTGTTGGAGAAGGTTGTAGTGCCAACAACAACACAAATGCAGAATTGACAGGGTGTTACAGTACGGATGCAGTTTTGACAGTGGCAGGGTCAGTAGCAGCACAAATGTAGCATTTGCGCAGTAGTTGGTGGACAGGATGTTAGACATCAACAGTGCAGAAGGAGATGTTACAGAATAGAGTGATGCTTTAGTAGGTTGCATTGCTAGAGCACATTCTTCGCTAAGGAGTGTTGATTTCTGGTAGCATCAAATGTGCTCTAAGACTCAAAATTTGCAGGGAGTCTTAGACACTTGCATTCTCCAATACCCAAAAAGCATTTTGGGAAATTCCACCCGAAGACAGTTTTATTAAAATAATTAATTACTTTTAATGGGACCCTAAGTCTAAACTTAGGAAATTAAAATAATTAATGGGTATTAATCTAAACTGTGGGTGTAACTTCTAGAAGAAGACGAGGATCAAGCCAAAATGATCTAAGCCATTGATTAGAAGTTAATATGGGTTGTTGGTTGTCCAACAGAAAGATATAAGAAGAGGCTTGAGGGGCACTTGGAGAACACACAAAGAGAGTTCAGAAGATCGAATCTCTGAAGCAAAGCAGTTGCAAGTGAGAAATTCGACATGAGCTTTTGCAGTGATGGGTAGGGATAGTTCCGGTTGGAGATTTCTCCTGATCCGGGAATACTCAGCAGAGGAGGCAAAGAGAGATTCGAGAGAGGCAACGCTGAGCCAAAAGAGGCTGGCGCAGAGCTACGTAGAGGTGTTGATGAAGCCTTGAGGGAGTTTGAAATTTGTTGGAGGGTTTGATTTTTGTAACTGGAAGCCGGGGTGTGAGACCGGGAGAGTAGAAGTGTGAATCTCAGAGGCAAATCGATTGGCTGGGAAGGGTGACGCAGGTCCTAAACAGTGTGACGTTGGGTTGATGCAGACACTGCACAGAGGCAACCAGGGGTTGTTCATTCAAGGGCTGGATCAACCAAGACTTCCATTGATAGTGTGAGGTAATCTCACAAATTTCTCTATCAGTGATATTCTCTATAACTGGATTGCCTGAAAGACATCCAGAAGTTGTATTCAAAAATTACTACTGCATAATAATAAAGCCCTCAGAGCTACTACACCGGGGGTTGGGACAATCATGGGTTCCTTGGTGATGTAGGGGGCCAATATAGGGGCCCTAGGAACCAGGGCGATAGCCATAATGATAGGAGGTAGACCTCGTGTTGGCTTCCACGTGCTAAATTTGTATGCCCTCGCCATCTTTTGCATTTTATGGTATATTTCTTGTTGAGTGTGGGCAAATTATGCTTTTTATTTTCTTTTTAGTTGCATCAACCTCTGGGGCATTGTTCCAAGCCCAACCAAAAGTGTGGACAAGGGGATAGGGAGGCTAACTCCTTGTGGACCTAGATGGGAAATATGTGAAATAATGAGCGGAGGGGAGTGATGTATGTGGTGTTAGGAAGCGAGACTACGCAACCAAAATTGGGATTTCCCATGTTGTGACACTCCTAAGCTATTAGTCAATAAAAGAGATCCCAACGGGACTAGGATACAAGGTTAATCACCAAGTTGGACAAGGGGACAAGAGCACAAACCAAGCCCATTTTTTTCGCCGAATCCCCCCGCCAATTCATGCCCAAAAGTGTCCAGATAAGTAAGCAAAAATACCTAATTATATAATGAAAGACATACCTTCGGGGTTGGAAGGCCCACCTTCAAACATACGATCATAAAAGATGGGTGAGGGTACATAATAGCTGGTTCAGTTGGCAGAGATGGCAGCACATTGAACTATCTGGTGGCTGCAAGGGGCTGCTGGCTGCCAGATGAAGACAATCTAGGAGAAAATTTTCTCCTATGGGTGTAACCCATAGGTGGTGGGTAACAAGACCCTCTACTTCTACTTATACTTGCTCCTCCTCCTTTCTCCTTGTCGGCTCCACAATTCAACCTCCTCTCTTCCCTCCAAACTGAACTTCCTTTTTGAGGTGGTCCCCACATTCCACCATCCATTTAATTTATTCTTCTCTCTAATGTTTTGGAGCCCGTTTCTCACAAAATTTAAATTAGTGCATCATCATTCATTTCTTCTAAGTTATATGCCCCAAAAATGGTCCACCACCAAAATTGCAAAAATTCAGGACTCTGCAGAATTTAATTAGACGGAATATTACAAATATCCTTTACGAACAAATGCATATTCAACAGATCAGACACTTCAGTGTAGGAGAAATACAACTTATCTTTCAAGGGTCTGCCCTAAAATGATAAACATTTCGACATTTAACAGTTAGGTTTGGATATTAGCCCTTGGATCTAACTTTCTGGTTTAAATTTCTTATCCAAGTAGATTGTCTCTAAGGCACTGTTGGTGTTGATATGCCGTTGTAAGAGAAATGATGTGTACTATAATGATGCTCTCTATCATGTCTCAGAGTGAATGTAGATTTATACTGATTAGAGTTCAATCTCTTAACCTTTAGACTTTGAATATTTTGTTGCCGCTGTGCAAACTTGGCCCAACAATTTCTGGTTGATTTGTTGTTACTAATTAGATGCTAACAACATATTTAACTAGCAGACAGTTTTCCATGGTTTAGCTTACATGATTAACTTTAACATTTGTGGTTCTTTAGGTACATTGCCAAAGGTGGCCATCCTTACTGAAGTTAGTGTGGCTGGAGGAAACTCACGTACAACAACAGCTACATCTTTGTCTAGAATTTGGACACAAATGGCAGGGGAGTGCAATTTGTCAGTTATAGATTGCAGTGAAACTCAAAACAACTGTTCAAATATAAACTGTAGTGATCAGAATTTACGAAGCTCATTTACAGATGAATCAGGATTACTAGTTGCTAATGAATCTGAGTCTGTGGAATATGCTGTGAAGAAAGCTAACAAATTGCTGGAACTTGTGAGCAATCAATCTAGTGGCATTATATGTGTCACTGGGTCATTGCATGTAGTATCCACAGTTATTTCTTGTATACATAACTAACCAGGTTGTGGCTAGTTACTGAGTTTTGGTTCAGTTCTTGGTTTTGGCATATAAGAGTTCAAATACTTTCACCTTTATTTTCATCCACATCTGTATAACTATTCTATTATCAAATCCAATAAATATGCTGTATAATGGCTGGCATGTTTTAAAATCAGTGGTTGGAGGATTCCATAGCTGTACCACAAATGAACAAATGACCTACATGTAACTCGATTAATTCTCATCAGTATGAAAATCATGGTCTGTTTTCAGTGAATGAACAAAACTGGAGTCTTGGCAATTAAAAGTATAAATAAATGCATGGATTTATTATTTCACACATGGTTCATTTATATAAATTTAAGTGCCATATCCATCACTTTTTGCGAGGTAAGATAAAGATATTGCATGTGGTAATAAGTTTGTTTTTCTATTTTAAGAGAATTTCATTGACAAGTCTCTCCTAAGCTAGACTATTATAGTGAGGCTTCAATACAATATGAATTACAGTATTTTGCCTTTCTAAAATCAAAATGACAGTTTTGTTTTTGCCATAATGGCACTTATTTAAAATCTAATGGACATAAAAAACTAAAAGCTGTGAGAAAGGCATTTAAACATTTTAAAAGCAATGAGGAATCATGCGAATCGAGTGAAAGAAATATTAGGATAGTGCACATAATTATTATAGTAGTAGTATTTATATGAATAATCCTTGAAGTTTTGTGCCAAATTCACCAAATTTTGCAAAATACATGAGTCTCATGTGTTAAGTTAATAATTGAAAATAAGGTGTTAATTTTTCTTAGGGTTATATTGTTCTTTGTTTTAGATAATAGCATTTCATCATTTACACATTTAATTTACCCCACAACATTATAACATCATTACATCATATGCAATTATGTAAAAACAACAATATCATCAACAATGCAGTGGAGCATAAAGGAACAATAGAAGAAAAGCATTCACACATAGAGACTCTAGGATTGGCTAGAGACTAGGTAAAGCCCCAACAAGGGGGGATCCTTTCAAATTCTTCTTATTAGATTGTCGTTCAACAAAGATAGTACAATAATCAATTTCTTCATTCACAAGACTATTGAGCAAAATTAACCAAATCATATTCCAAAGATGAACCCAACAATAATACTAATCAAAACCATGATTCAGAAACTTGCGGTCCACTGTCAACATCTACAGTCAATTGTCAAATTTGCAGTGAAACGTGGTCCACTGTGGTCACCTGTAAAAATGAGACCCTAAGTCCCAGTCAAATCGAGGGAGAGTCATGTGCGGCTGAAGCTTTCAAGTCCCACAAAGGGTTGGAACTGAAAAATTCCTGTGTCAACCCTGCAATTGGAAACCAAAAACCCTAATTCACACGTGCAAGCTCAGACCCTGCAATTTCAGATCTGTGTGAACCAATTTCCTGCAAACCAACTTTTGACCTATGCGAGCCAAACCAAAGAAAGAAGAATGATCGATGATATCCAAATGAGAGTCACTTGACTTGTATTTATAGCGATCCAAGGGTGTCCAATTTCTCTTTTGGGCCAACTTGTCCTTTTGTGCACATGTGGGTTTCCATATTAATAATATATTTTTCCTTAACAAAGTTAAATTCTTCCAAGGGCTAGAAGGGGTCTTTCTTGATGAAGAAGATTATCCAATGGAGAGAATTTGTTCTTAAGCTGCCAAATTAACACTCCTTCTCAATTAGGGAGAAATTACTCACTGCAACACATGTCCCATCACAAGTGTCTTGACATCATCAAATGTCATTTTTTCTCATCTTTCCTCATATCTTCTCATCCCTCCTTATCTTTGCTTGTCTTTTGCTCATATGTTGAACACTCTTGAATCTAAAAAAAGAAGAATTTAACATCGGAGGGGAGCCTAAGATAACACCCTTAATTCACATCAATAGCATCGGAGAGCTTATCTCAATCTAGAACAACATCAAGGAGCCTTGCTAAACCTGAAACCACATTGGGGAGCCTATCTCAACCCAAAACCCACTGACAATGAGAAAGGTCTTATGGGACACTCTCACCTCATGTCTATGACAGTGGAGAATGTTGAAATTTCTGAATCTAACACATCAGAAATCCCTACTCCATTATTTGGTTTATTTCACCTACTTGTTTATTCTTTAACAAGTTATTTATTCATATAAATACTGAAAGTAAACACAAATGCAGCCTTAACCCATATATAGATCAACAACTGAAATACTAGACAAACACACAAGAGATGTCGTTATTTTTGGACAATCGTCCCTAGAAAAACCCAATGCAGGAAAGCCAGTGCAACAGTTCTAAGGGTTTTATTATTATGTAGATTTCTTGAGTACAACTAGGGTGCCAAACTAGCTCACCTGACAGAGATTTTTACACGACAGTAATACCTCTTCTTGGAAGAAGATATTTAGCTTCTCATCTCTAGTTTTCCCCACGAAAATCCTTCCAGTGCTTCTCCAAGGCTCTGCCTCAGCCCTTCTAACCTCCACGTAGCTCTGGAACCCCTTGCGTCGGCCCTCTGCCTCTTTGCGTCACCCACGCAGACCCCTTAGCCTCTATGCAGTCTCTCGCTGCCTCTGTGTGGCTCCTGCTACCTCTACTTAGCCTCCTCAGTGACTGTGCTGAACCTCTGGCACTATCTCTGCCTCTTTGCTATGTACTCACTGCCACTCGTTGCAACTCAGATCACTTGTTCGAATTTTCTCTGTAAACCCCGCTCTAAAAAATCTAACTGACTGATGAATCTTGGTGTATCTCCAACTGACTCTTAAGCCTCCTCTTATACTTTTCATGTTGAGTCTTCAACGACCGAGATTAAGTCTCTAATCAACGACTAAGATTAGATTTGGCTTGATCCATGTCATTTAGAACCTTCTCACCCAGATTTATATTAATACCCATTAATATTTTAATTTTCCTAAGTTTAGACTTAGGAACCCCATAAAAAATATTAATGATTTTAATCTCTCTAACCGAGTGGAATTTCCCGAAACCATTTCTGGGTCTTGGAGATCTTATGTGCTTTAGCCTCTCCACCAATTTTCATGGCTAGAGCACATCCGATGCTACCACAAATCAACACTCTCTCTTAGTGAGGAATGTGCTCTAGTAATGCTCCACCACTGAACATCTCTTTGATCCTCCCACACTAGTACCTGTGCTGATGCTTGGCCTGTTGCCCAACATCCACTGCATTGTTGCTTCCTGTACTACTACCCATGGCTCTGCCACTGCCACTGCTACATTTGTACTACAGCTCCCTCTCAACACGCTGCCCATGCTGCCCATAGCACTTCACTGCTAACTGTTGCACTACATCTCAGTTACCGAGAAGTAAGTAACTGAATAGCCCAACTACTGACATCCTTTTCAGTCCGGAAGCCTTTTGATGTTGATGCTACCACTATTGCCTATGCGCTGCTGCAACCTCCTCTGTGCCTCTTGCACTGCTGTAAACACCTCTGTGCCTCTCGCACCGCTGTAAACACCCACTATGCTATTACAGACCTTTGCACTCTAGTACTGCCTTGTTGCTCCATTGCATCTTGCTTCTACTGACATCCATCATCTTGCTACTATCATTCGGAGCTCCTGTCGCCGGATATGATCCAAAAGTTTGGGCACCTCAAAGATCCTGCCCCTCATCTTCTGTAGTCCTCATGACTACAACTCGATGTCACCCCACCTCTTCTCTAGAGGTGCATGAGCACTCATGGCACAGTGGTCATCAGTCTCGAATCCTTTCTCCACCTTAGCCGACGCTGTCGTGGAGTTAGAAGCCTCTCCCTTATTCTTCTTCCCGGGACACAGGGTTGCATAATGACTCAACTCCCCACAATGGAAGCATTTCACCTTGGAGATATCCTTCTTCTTCCTCTTCCCCTGCTGTCCCACAGATGCCAGAGCCGCATCCTTCTCCTCTTTCTTGATTCGACCTTCTTTGCCACTACTCCCCACCTTGGTTAACCGTCTGATCTCTTCTTTGTGAAGAGCTGCCCACATCTCTTCCCATCCTGGAAGATTAGCTTTGCCCAAAATGCTTTGGACAAATGTCTCCCACTCCTCGGAGATTGCATTTAAGGTAGTCCTCACCATGAACCCCTGATCCGGTGTGGCCCCTATGGAAGTAAGTTGGTCTCGAACCTCCTGCAATCTGAGGAGGTATAGATCTATTTTCTCTCCCTTCTGCATCTGATACGACCGCAGTTGATTCTCTAATAGCATTTTCCGTTGAATGGAAGTGCCCAGTTATAATGTTATCAAAGTATCCCACATCTCCTTTATCATGCTCTTCTCGGCAATATGTGGTATGACATGATCCTTGACCTCATCAAGGATTAGACACTTTGCCTTCACCATTGCATCCTCGTACTTCTCATTATCAGTTGGGTCGACTGGGATAGCCACGTTTCTCAAGGCGAAGCCCTTGATGTGATGTCTATTCAGTACTGACAGGGTCCTGGCCTTCCATATGACAAAGCTGGAAGCCCCATCCAACCTGTCCCAATCCCTTAGTCGTTCACTGCCATCTCCGCTCCTTCTTCTGGACTTCCTCTGAGATTCGACTTCCCTCCTGGAAATCTCCCTCTAAGTCTTGATTTCCCTGTTGGAAATCTTCCTGCCAAATGGCGATCCACTCCTCTCCGATTCTCTTTGCAACTGCAACTCGAATTTGGATTTCTTGGGTAGAAATCCATAAAGGAAACGACTCCCTCTACCTTGTATCTGTCCCCGTTAGGTACTGTTTTGCTTCGACAGCAACAACACCCCACCAGCTTCTTAATCCACACTCTGCCCACAGCTCCCTATGCCCCAACAATTGAAGAATTTGAGCCTTCCAGCTCTGCGCAATCCCGACAAAGGTTGAATCACTCCTCTGGCCAACTGCGTCAAACCTACCTAACTGAGGAGGATGACGTGGCTCTTCGTGAGACTCTTCTACCTCTCTTTGCCTTTGCACTAGCCCTCTCTGGCTCGAAACGATGACACAAGCCCTCTGTGTCACTCTTTCTCTACTGCTTTCTGCTTAGGAGCAACTCTGCCTCTCGGGATAGCTGCTACTGCTGCAAATACTTATGATTATGCTGGTGCTTTCAGTCCTCCTATGATCTACAATGCTCTCATACCATGTTGAAATTTATGAATCTAACACATCAGAAATACCTACTGCATTATCTGGGTATTTCACATACTTGCTTATTCTTTAACAAGTTATTTATTCATATAAATACTGAAAATAAACACAAATGCAGCCTTAACTCATATACAGATCGACAACTGAAACACTAGACAAACACACAAGCGACATCGTTATTTTGGGACAATCGTCCCCAGAAAACCCAATGTGGGAAAACCGGTGCAACAATTCAGAGGGTTTTATTATTATGCAAATTTCTTGAGTACAACTAAGGTGTCAAACCGACTCACCCAACAAAGATTTTTACACGAGAGTAATACCTCTTCTCGAAAGTAGATATTCAGCTTCTCAGCACTAGCCTGCCCCACGAAAATCCTTTCGACACTTCTCCAAAGCTCTGCATCAACCCTACTAGCCTCTGCGTAGCTCTGGAACCCCTTGCGTCAGCCCTCTGCCTCTCCACGTCAGCTCTCTGGCCTTCTGCATCACCCACGCAGGCCCCTCAGCCTCTGCGTAGTCTTTAGTTGCCTCTGCGTGGCTCCCGCTGCCTCTACGTAGCCTCCTCAATCACTACGCTGACCCTCTGGCACTATCTCTACCTCTCTGCTATGTACTCACTGCCCCTCGCTGCAATTCAGATCACTTGTTCGAATTTTCTTAGCAAACCTCGCTCTAGAAAATCGAACTGACTGATCAATCTTGGTGTGTTTCCAACTGACCTTCAAACCTCCTCTTATACTTTTCCCGTTGAGTCTTCAACGACTGAGATTAAGTCTCTAATCAACAACTAAGATTAGATTTGGCTTGATCCATGTTGCTTAGAACCTTCCAACCCAGTTTTATATTAATACCCATTAATATTTTATTTTTCCAAAGTTTTGACTTAGGAACTCCATTAAAAATATTAATTATTTTAATATCTCTCTAACCGGGTGGAATTTCCCCAAACCATTTTTGGGTATTGGAGATCTTATGTGATTTAGCCTCTCCACCAATTTTCATGTCTAGAGCACATCCGATGCCACCACAAATCAACAAGGAATGTTAGAAAATCAGAAAGGTAGAAATATTTTCTTTATGTTGATAATTACTTGTGAGATTCTTATGTTCTTGTTAACTTTTTGTGTTCTTCCTTCATCTTTAATTCATCAAGCAATTACAAAAACAATAACACAAAGATCACAGACACCAGATGTAGGCGGACAACTAGAGCAAAACCCCAATCTAGGGGAAAACCTAGTCAACAAATTTTCCTTCAATAGTTCTATGAGACAATCCAAGACTCTTGACCTAGACACATACTTCCTCCACACCAAGTCAGCCCTTTTAACAACAATTTTGATCTAGTAGCAACACAACTTTGATCCAACATTAGCCCCACAAAATCTTCGACCCAGCTGTTAGCCCAGCGAAATCTTCGACCCAACAGTTAACCCAGCAAAAACTTCGATCTTCTAGAAGTAACCTAGAAAATTCACACCTGTTAGAGAGATGTTCCAAAAATTCGACTTTCCAACAATTCTTCTCCTTCTTTTGCAACTTCTCACTTTTTATGTGTCTTTTCTTGGATATCGAACTTGTGAGTGAGTGTCTCCAAATGAATTCAAACTTTTTGTATATATACCCTTTTGGTGAGGTTGAATTACCTTGTTTAAGGCTCGCTTGATCTCCTTGAGGCCAACTTGGTGTGGAGGTGACCAATAGCTTATTTGACTCAATATTAAATCTTTTTACATGATTCAAAAGCCCATTAGGGGAATTTTGAGGTCTAAAATGGGCCTCCTAAGGAAGTTAGAAAACAAAAATGGAAATAATAAAATAAGATTAGATTACATCATCAAATTTTAGAGGGAAAAAAGAAAAAAATATTTTTTCAACTTATTTCTCTTTGGGTTTACTCAAATTTCGAGCGGAAACATTTGTTAGATGAAAAAAATGATTTCTCATCCAAGGATTACCTATGTTGCATATTTTGGATGGACTCTACTACGCAAAAAGTGAGAAATACATGAAAAATGTGATTGCAATCACGTGTTTTCATGTATTTCTCATTTTTCGTGTAGCAGGGTCCATCAAAAGTATGTAACATGAGTACTCTTTGGATGAGGAATTAGATTTTTCATCCAACGAATACTCCCACTCGAGATTTGAGTAAAAATTTAGGGAAATAAATTAAAAATACGAGTTGAAAAATAGTTTTATTATTTTATTATTTTTTAATATTTTTATTTTTTTACTCCAAAAATGGTGAATCATCCCCCATAATTGGCATCATCATCTTGAATGCTATTGGTTCTTATAAAGTTTATTTTGGTTGTACATTTTTCTTTAAAGCCCCTTTCTCACAAAATTTAAATTAGTGCCTCTTCATCCAGTTTTTCTAAGTTTTTTGCCCCAAAAATGGTCCACCACCAAAATTGCAAAAAATCAGGACAGCATAATTTAATTAGACGGAATATTACAAATATCCTTTATGAACAAATGCATATTCAACAGATCAGACACTTGAGTGTAGGAGAAATACATCTTATCTTTCAAGGGTCTGCCCTAAAATGATAAAGATTTTGACATCTAACAGTTAGGTTTGGATATTAGCCCTTTGATCTAACTTTCTGGTTTAAATTTCTTATCCAAGTGGATTGTCTCGAAGGCACTGCTGGTGTTGATATGCCGTTGTAAGAAAAAGTGATGTGTACTATAATGATGCTCTCTATCATGTCTCAGAGTGAATGTAGATTTGTGCTGATTATAGTTCAATCTCTTTACCTTTAGACTTTGAATATTTTGTTGCTGTTGTGCAAACCTGGCCCAACAATTTCTGGTTGATTTGTTATTACTAATTAGATGCTAACAACATATTTAACTAGCAGACAGTTTGTCATGGTTCAGCTTACATGATTAACTTTAACATTTGTGGTTCTTTAGGTGCATTGCCAAAGGTGGCCATCCTTACTGAAGTTAGTGTGGCTGGAGGAAACTCACGTACAACAACAGCTACATCTTTGTCTAGAATTTGGATACAAATGGCAGGGGAGTGCAATTTGCGAGTTATAGATTGGCGTGAAACTCAAAACAACTGTTCAAATATAAACTGTAGTGATCAGAATCTACGAAGCTCGTTTACAGATCAACCAGGATTACTAGTTGCTATTGAATCTGAGTCTGTGGAATATGCTGTGAAGAAAGCTAACAAATTGCTGGAACTTGTGAGCAATCAATCTAGTGGCATTATATGTGTCACTGGGTCATTGCATGTAGTATCCACAATTATTTCTTGTATATATAACTAACCAGGTTGCGGCTAGTTTCTGAGTTTTGGTTCAGTTCTTGGTTTTGGCATATTAGAGTTCAAATACTTTCACCTTTATTTTCATCCACATCTGTATGACTATTCTATTATCAAATCCAATAAAGATGTTGCATAATAGCTGACGTGTTTTAAAATCAGTGATGGGAGGATTCCATAGCTGTACGACAAATGAACAAATGACCTACCTGTAACTCGATTGATACTCATTAGTATGAAAATCATGGCCTGTTTTCAGTGTTGGCAATTAAAAGTATAAATAAATGCAGGATTTATTATTTCACAAAAAATCAAAGGACTTAATTTTGTTGGGACAGTTTCACACATGGTCCATTTATATAAATTTAAGTGCCATGCCCATCCCTTTTCGTGAGGTAAGATAACGATATTGCATGTGGTAATAAGTTGGCTCTTCTATTTTAAGAGAATTTCATTGACAAGTCACTCTCCTAAGCTAGACTATTATAGTGAGGCTTCAATACAATATGAATCACAGTTTTTTGCCTCTCTAAAATGAAAAGGACAGTTTTTTAATGCGATAATGGAACTTATATAGGATCTAATGGACACAAAAAACTAAAAGCTGTGAGAAAGACATTCAAACATTTTAATAGTAATGAGGAATCATGCGAATCAAGTGAAAGAAATACTAGGATAGTGCACATAATTATTATAGTAGTAGTATTTCTATGAATAATCCTTGAAGTTTTGTGCCATGCCAAATTCACTAGATTTTGCAAAATACTTAAGTCTCATTTGTTAAGTTAATATTTGAAAATAGGGTGTTAATTTTTCTAAGGTATATATTGTTCTTTGTTTTAGATAATAGCATTTCATTATTTACACATTTATTCACCCACAACATTATAACACCATTACATCATATGCAATTATGTAGAAACAACAATATCATCAACGATGCAGTGGAGCATAAAGGAAGAATAGAAGAAAAGCATTCACACATAGACACATTAGGATTGGCCAGAGATTAGGGCAAAACCCCCCAAGGGGGAACCGTTTCAAATTCTTCTTATTAGATTGTCATAAAATGTTCAACAAAGAGAAAGTACAATAATAAATTTCTTCATTCACAAGACTATCAAGCAAAATTAACCAAATCATATTATAGAGATGAACCCAGCAATAATACTAATCAAAACCATGATTCAGAAACCTGCGGTCAACTGTCAACATCTACAGCCAACTGTGGAAATTTGTAGTCAAGTGTGGTCAACTGCGGTCACCTGTAAAAATGAAACCCTAACTCCCAGTTGCATGGAGGGAGAGTTATGTGTGCGGCTGAAGCTTTCTAGCACCACAAGGGGTTGCAGCCGACAAATCCTTGTGTCAACCCTATGACTGGAAACCAAAAACCCGAATTCACACGTGCGAGCTCAGACCCTGCACTTTCGGACCTTTGTGAACCAATTTCCTGCAAACCAACTTCAAACAGATGCGAGCCAAACCAAAGAAAGAAGAATTATTGATGATCTCCAAATGAGGGTCACTTGACTTGTATTTATAGCCATACAAGGGTGTCCAATTTCTCTTTTGGGCTGACTTGTCCTTTTGTGAATATGTGGGTTTCCATATTAATAATATATTTTTCCTTGACCAAATTAAATTCTTCCAAGGGCTAGAAGGGGTCTTTCTTGATGATGAAGATTATCTAATGGAGAGAATTTGTCCTTAAGATACCAAATTAACACTCCCTCTCAACTAGGGAGAAATTATTAACTGCAACACTTGTCCCATCACAAGTGTCTGGACATCATCAAATGTCATTTTTTCTCATGTCTCCTCATATATGCTCATCCCTTCTTATCTCTGCTTGTCTTTTGCTCATATGTTGAACACTCTTGAATCTAAAAGAATAATAGTTTAACATTGGAGGGGAGCTTAAGCTACCACCCTTAATTCACATCAATAGCATCAGAGAGCTTATCTCAATCTAGAACAACATCAAGGAGCCTTGCTCAACCTGAAACCACATTGGGGAGCCCGTCTCAACCCAAAATCTACTCACAATGAGGAAGCTCGTATGGGACACTCTTACCTCATGTCTATGACAGTGGGGAATGTTAGAAAATAAGAAAAGCATAAATATTTTCTTTATGTTGATAATTACTTGTGAGATTCTTATGTTCTTATTAACTTTCTTGTGTTCTTCTTTCATCTTTAATTCTTCAAGCAATTACCAAAACAATAAAACAAAAATCATAGACACCAGCTGTAGGTGGACAACTAGGGCAAAACCCCAATCTAGTGGAAAACCCAGTCAACAACTCTTCCTTCAATAGTTTCACGAGGCAATCGAAGACTCTAACCTAGACGCATACTTCTTTGACACCAAGTTAGCCCTTTCAGCAACAACTTTGATCTAGTAGCAACAACTTGCAGGAGAAACACAACTTTGATCCAACATTAGCCTAACCAAATCTTCAACCTAGTACTTAGCCCAACAAAATCTTCGACTCAACAGTTAGCCCCAGCAAAAACTTCAATCTTCTAGAAGTAACCGAGCAAATTCACACGTGTGAGAGAGATGTTCCAAAAATTGGACCTTTGAGCAATTCTTCTCCTTCTTCTGCAACTTCGCACTTTTTATGCTTCTTCTCTTGGATATGAACTTGTGTGTGAGTGTCTCCAAATGAATTCAAACTGCTTGTATATATACCTTTTTGGTGAGGTTGAATTACCTTGTTTGAGGCTGGCTTGATCTCCTTGAGGCCAAGTTGGTGTGGAGGTGACCAATAGCTTATTTGACACAATATTAAATCTTTTTACATGATTCAAAAGTCCATTAGGGAAATTTTGAGGTCTAAAATGGGCCTTCTAAGGAAATTATAAAATGATAGTGGAAATAATAAAATAAGATTAAGTTACATCATCAAATTTTAGAGGGAAAAAAGAAAAAACTATTTTTTCAACTCGTATTTTCAACTTATCTCCCTACAGGTTTACTCAAATTTCGAGCGGAAACACTCGTTTGATGAAAAATTTGATTTCTCATCCAAAGAGTACCTATGTTGCATATTTTCCATGGACCCTACTATGCAAAAAATGAGAAATACATGAAAAATGTGATTGCAATCACGTGTTTTCATGTATTTCTCATTTTTCGTGTAGCAGGGTCCATCGAAAGTATGCAACATGGGTACTCCCTAGATAAAGAATTAAATGTTTCATCCAAAGAGTATTCCAACAGAGCAACAAGATGGTAATAAAGAAGAGGCAACAGAATCTTCAACAGTAAGTCAGGGAGGAAGGTCAGTATGGGAAAGTAAGGACAAAGACTCAATGTGAGTCTTGCATATCAAAATAAATAGCAATCAAGTCATACCCAAGTTTCCTTAAGATTAGTTTGTTGGAACTGCAAAATTTACCCATGGAGACGAGGACTTGGGTTAGAGCCGATTGCGGAAGATAGAAACATACTTTGCCTCATAGAAACACATGAACATGAAGGGTGCAAGACACCTCTGTTTGAAGGACACTGGAAGATGGCAATGTGGAACAAGGCAGCATGGAATGGCAAAGGGCATGGGGGTATCATGGTTTGAGTAAGGGAGAAAGAAGGTTGTCTCATTCAGTTAGAAAAAGAAGACTCAAATAAGCAATTCATTTGGCTTGGGTACTCCCTGGATAAAGAATTAAATGTTTCATCCAACGAGTATTCCAACAGAGTAGCAAGATGGTAATAAAGAAGAGGCAACAAAATCTTCAACAGTAAGTCAGGAAGGAAAGTCAGTATGGGAAAGCAGGGACAAAGACTCAAATGTGAGTCTTGCATGTCAAAATAAATAGCAATCAAGTCATACCTAGGTTTCCTTAAGATTAGTTTGTTGGAACTGCAAAGGTTACCCATGGAGACGAGGACCTGGGTTAGGGCCTATTGCGGAAGATAGAAACATAATTTGCCTCATAGAAACACATGAGCATGAAGGGTGCAAGACACCTCTGTTTGAAGGATACTGGAAGATGGCAGTGTGGAACAAGGCAACATGGAATGGCAAAGGGCATGGGGGTATCATGGTTTTAGTAAGGGAGAAAGAAGGTTGTCTCATTCAGTTAGAAAAAGAAGACTCAAATAAGCAATTCATTTGGCTTAAAATATCAGAAAATAGAAACCACATCAGAATTGCAGCATGCTATTTTGTGCTGCAAGTTTCAAACATTTACAAAGGTATAGGGCTTGACCACAAAGATCCATTTGCAGCCTTAAAAGCGGATATTGCAACATATTCACAGCTAGGTGAAATCCTTAATGTGGGTGATTTCAATGCTAGGACTCCAAGTGAGCAAGCTAGCATTATTTGTTGTAAAGATGATTACGGCCCTATTTGGCTTACAAAAGAGAGTAATCATCAGTGGGAAAGAATTTTAGAGGACAAGGGCTACAATCTCTTTCGTGAACAATTGCTTACTCTATGTGGGGCCTTTGATTTAGTCATTTGTAATGGCTTGATTAAATGGTCAAAGTCTGATAATTTCACTTGCAATACTTACAATGGAGAAAGTGTAATGGATTATGTAATTTGCTCGCATGGTTTGTGTGAGAAAATGGAGGGAGTCTTGATTGGAGATCAACTGTGGGACTTAAAATCAGATCACAAGCCAATTTATTTATGTTTGTTGACACCTAATCCTCAGTGATTGGGGGAATTGAATGTGAACAGTCATCGAGAAGATGAACTGAACAATCACATTCATGTATATAATAGATAGCTGGCTAAATGAATAAATGAATCAGTTTTCTGGAGTTACTCCTGGCCTGACATGGTATCAGAGCACAGGTCCCAGGTTCTTTTTTTAACCTTGCTTTGTAACTCCTGTCCACTGCTTGCCTTCTGCTCCTCTATCCCACACCTGAAGGAAATGCCTGCCTGCCTGAAAGCTACATACCAAACATCTGAAGTGAAACGCATGCTGCCTGAAGTGAAACGCACGCTGCTGAGTGAAACCTCTGCCTGAAGGAAATGGTAACGCTGCCCGCCTGAAGGAAATGGTAACGCTGCCTGAAGGTAATTGAAACGCCTACCCGTTCTTGTGCATTGCTGCGTTATTCAGAGCCATTGTCAATCTCCCTTAATCGCTGCGTTATTCAGAGCCATTGTCAGTCTCCTTAATCGCTGCGTTATTCAGAGCCATTGTCAGTCTCCCTTAATTGCTGTGTTATTCAGAGCCATTTTCAGTCTCCCTTAATCGCTGCGTTATTCAGAGCCATTGTCAGTCTCCCTTTCCGCTTGCACGTTACACAACGAAACAAAACTCTTCGATTTCGTACACCTCCCAGCATATTCGATTCGATGACTTTTCTTTGCAGTGACGAAGTTGGAGCCACAAAGCTTTGTCCAACAATTTTTTGAACCCAAATAACCCTCAGTGTGAGACAACGTGCAGTCGGCTCTCTTACAATAGAAAATAGAGTGCTTACTATTACCGTCCCCAAACAGGCTCACCCGAAACCTGAGGTTAAAGCCATTGAAATCTCTGGTTAACTGAAACAAAAATTTGTGGAAATATGATAGAGGCGAGGCAAATTCTTGTTACATCGAAGGCTATCGTTCGAGCTAATATTGGTGGCCTATAAATGTATCTTGGTGGCCTGAGTACTGTCGAGAGTTACTCGCTCCCTCTCTGTTTATTAGAGAAGAGAAACGATTGTCAATATCAAAGAATATAAACCCCAGGACACTACAAAAGATAAATGGAGATCTAAGACAATGATCATATTAACGAAGACAGGAAGAGCTCTTGCTATTACCGAGTTTTAGCTGTTAGCTCCTGGTTTAGGATTTTAATAGGCCCTCGTGCCAGTGGGGGAATGTGGAAGAGCAATTGCTTTTCTTTTAACACAAGCATTCAAACATTTTTTTGCGGTGATATATATATATATATATATATATATATATATAGTGATATATGTATTCATTTCAATGATCAATAATGGCGTAGCAGAATTTTGAATGAATTTGAATATATTTCCATATCAAAATCATTTTTTTTAGCAGCGGAAGTTTTTTAAGAGCAAATTTTTTTTTTCGCCATCAGAAGTATTAATATATCAGCAAAAGTTTTTTTATATTAGCAGAAGTAATTTTTTACAGAATGCATTCAATCATCTCTATGATAGGAATAGTTCTCACTGGCAAGGAGAACTATCCTGACTGGTCCCGGATGGTACAACACACCCTCATTTTCAA
>APFE030071508.1:1245-23794 GCA_000404065.3 Pinus taeda
TAAGGGCAAAAGCACCCTTAGAGATTGTCCACTCAGATGTATGTGGACCAATGCAAACTCCATCACTAGCAGGCAACCAATATTTTCTAACATTCATTGATGATTTCACCAGAAAGACTTGGGTCTATTTCCTTAAGAACAAAAGTGAAGTGTTTGAAAAATTCTGAAATTTCAAAGCACTTGTGGAAAACCAAAGTGAGCTGCATATCAAAGTCTTGAGAACTGACAGAGGAGGTGAGTATATCTCAAAGGAATTCCTATGGTTTTGTAGAGAAAATGGAATTCATAAGCAATTCATAGCTAGGTACACCCCACAGTAAAATGGAGTTGCTGAATGGAAGAACAGGACCATCATGGATATGGCGAGGAGCATGTTGAAGGGAAAGCATTTTCCAAATGATTATTGGGCTGAAGCTATAAATTGTGCAGCATATGTTTTGAACAGGTGTCCTACAAAAGTAGTGATGAATAGAGTGCCGGAAGAAGCATGGAGTGGGAGAAAGCAAGGAGTCACCCACATGAAAGTTTTTGGATGTGTGGCCCATGCACACATTCCAGATCAGCTAAGGAGGAAGTTGGACAACAAAGGGGAGAAATGTCCTTTTATTGGATACAGTGAGGAATCCAAATCTTACAGGTTGTATATCCCATCTACCAAGAAGTTTTTTGTGAGCAGAGATGTTCAATTCATTGTAGAGGAAGCTTGGGATGGAAGCATAGAGAAAACAATGAATGTTAAAAATTGTTTGTCTCATGATGAAGATGATGAGGAGATGGCTGAAATACATCCCCAAACAGCAGCGCCAACACAAGGGAAGCAAGCAACACCCTTGAGGAGAAATGGAAGTGCCTCTCCAAGCACACCACAAAGTGGAAATTCAAGTGCATCTTCAAGCACTTGCACACCGAATGAAAGAGGTAAGAAATTCAGAAATTTAAGTGACATTTATGATGAAGGTATGAATTCTTTGTTTGCTTTGTATTGTCATGTTGATGATCCTATTCATTCGAAGATGCAATTAAAGATAAGAAATGGATAGAAGCTATGGATGAGGAAATGAATGCCATAGAGAGAAACAAAACATGTGATTTGGTTGAGCTACCAAAAGGTAAAGAAGTCATTGGAGTCAAATGGGTCTACAAGACCAAGAGTAATGCTGAAGGCAAAATTGAAAGACACAAGGCAAGGCTGGTTGTCAAAGGGTACAAGCAGCAGTATGGGAGAGATTATGAGGAAACTCTCGCACCGGTTGCAAGAATGGAAACCGTGAGAGCAATGCTGTCCATAGCAGCACAAAACAAGTGGAAAGTTTACCAGATGGATGTGAAGTGAGCATTCTTGAATGGAGTGTTAATGGAGGAGGTCTATATTGAACAACCTCTAGGCTATGAGAAGAAAGGTGAAGATCACAAAGTGTGCAAATTGAAGAAAGCTCTTTATGGGTTGAAGCAAGCACCAAGAGCATGGTACAGTAGGATAGATTCCTATCTACTAGAGAATGGATTTGAAAAATGTGAGGGAGAACCCACAGTCTACATCAAAGAAAAAGATGGTAAGTTGCTAATTGTTGTGTTTTATGTTGATGATGTGATTTTTAAAGGTAATGATGACTACCTCATTGAAAATTTCAAAGCAGTCATGAAAGAGGAATTTGAAATGACTGACATGGGTTTGCTCAGATACTTCTTAGAAATAGAAGTAGATCAAAATGAAAATGGAATTTTTATCTCTCAAGCAATATATGTAAATGAAGTGTTGGGCAGATTTAATATGCAAGAGTGCAAGGCAGCAATCACTCACACAGTAATGGGATTAAAACTCAGCAAAGAGGATAGCAGCAAGGATTTTGATCTTAGTTTGTACAAGAGCATAGTTGGCAGCCTTATGTATTTAACTGCAACTAGACCTGACATAATGTTTGTTGTTAGTTTAATTTCCAGATTCATGGAGAGGCCAAAGGAAGCACATTGGCAGGCATCAAAGAGAATTCTGAGGTATGTTAAAGGTACTAAAAGGTTTGGCATCTTATATAATGTATCAGAACGTTCAAATTTAGTTGGATACACTGATAGTGATTGGGCTGGAAGTGTAGATGATCGGAAAAGCACTTCCGGATATGTTTTTCACATGGGTTCAGGAGCCATTTCATGGGCTTCTAAGAAGCAATCCATTGTAGCATTGTCTACAATAGAGGCAGAATATGTGGCAGCTACAACAGCAACATATCAAGTAGTTTGGATGAGAAGGATGTTGAGGAGCTTAGGCCAAGAGCAGGGAAAAGCAACAATGATTTTTTGTGACAATAGCTCAGCTATTGAATTATCAATGAATTCAGTGTTTCATAAGAGAACGAAACACATTGACACAAGATTTCATTACATCAGGGAATTGGTGAGCAGTGGAGAGATTGTCTTAGAACATTGCAGGACTCAGGAACGGGTAGCAGACATTTTGACAAAGCCACTAGACCATAAAAGCTTTGAGTTTTTGAGAAAATGTTTGGGTATGACTGATATTCCAACAGTTGAAAGTAAAGGGGAGTGTTGAAATATACTTTCAACTGTGTGTTTCCGGAAGCCAATAGTTGAACAGCGTCCATTAAACGGCAATCGGAAAACTACTTCACAAAACCACGAGGTACATTTCGCACCTCTTTTCACAAAAAGTTGTTTTTGTCAGAGGGCCTCCGAACACCCCGACTTGCTGCCACACGTCCTGTGTACGAACACAAAACCACTCACTCCCCGGAAGCTAAAGTTTGTTTGGTTTGTTTGACCTTGGTGTGCGAAATGCTTCTGATCAAGTCAACGAACATGCATCTTTATCAACCTGCATAAACCTTTTGTTTGACCGCCATAAAAGTAATTAATGAACTTTAATATTGTTGGTAGGATGGCTGGTAAATGTTTTAATTTTTGTTTGCACGGAAGTATGGTGAATTTAAGGATAGGTATGAGTAAGTCAACCTATCATTAAATTTTTTTGGTTTTGGTATATGTTTCGTTCTTGTCTTCATTCGCATTTTAGTATTGTAATGTAAAAATCAAAAGGGGAGCACAGCAGTGCGAAACCAGAGCAGGGCTAGCATGGTGTGAAACACATAGGAGTGTGAAATAAAACAACGATGGTATGTATTTTGAAAATATGTAATTTGCCAATATGCAAGTATTGTGAATTTAAAGATAGGTATGGGTAAGTCAACCTATCATTAAATTTTTTTGGTTTTGGTATATGTTTCGTTCTGTCTTCATTCACATTTTAGTATTGTAATGTAAAAATGAAAAGGGGAGCACACCACTGCGAAACTAGAGCAGAGCTAGCATGGTGTGAAACACACAGGAGTGTGAAACAAAACAACGATGGTATGTATTTTGAAAATATGTAATTTGCCAATACGCAGCAGCGTGATGTAATTTTTTTTTGTTGTTAAAAGGAAGGGAAGGAAGCTGCAATAAGAATGAAAGAAGAATTGTTTTAAACAGCATTGTAAATGGTGTGAGTAAAGAAATGGTTTTTCACCTCACAGTGAATGTTATGTAAGAAATTTTTAATTTCATTTTACAGTGGTAAATGTGTAAATGCAGAGGCACTTTTTTATAGCAGTAAATGTGAATGAAGTTTTTCCACAGTGGTTTAAAAATCATTTGTAAACGCAGAAAGAGTATTTTGTTTTTGGTGAAAGCTTTTGGTGAATTCCTCAGAGTAAGAGGAAGAAATATGTATCAGAGTTTTTATTAATGAATATAAAGGTTTTATTGATGTGAAAAATCTCTGTCCTCAAAATTTTATTTGCTTCCTTATGCAAAAAATCCTGAGTTAAAAAAAACAGAGCATTGCTCTGTATTCAGTCAATTGTTTGTTTTTGGGATTTTACCAGAAAACTGTCCCACAAATACCGGGGAGACCCACGGAGGTGTCTGGTTGTTTCCTCTTCCGGGCGGTTGTATTCGTTTGAGAAGCAGCGGGGAGTGATGGAATAAGATTCCGATGAAAACGTTTGGAGGGCCCTGGGTTCTCTTCTTAAAACCCTTCGACGGATTTCGCGTTCGGTAGCGTGGCGTGAGAAGATTTTTGCTCACGGTTATGTTGACAGTGATGTTCCGGTTTGTTATATGTATGAGCCCCCGCCTATAAGAAGTGCAGCAGGACAACAAACGGAAAGGACTGGGATGTGGACTGCCATTGAGAGATCAGAAAACTCTTATCTGCACAATGGACATAAGATTCACCGTGCCTGTACTTTTGAGGGTTGCAGTACCAGTGAATACAGCGAACTTAATAGATGCTTGGTAGGGAATTTCACATTCCTGTTATCATTGAATGGACATTGGTAATAGATTTCAGATAGTATTTCAAAAATTTTATGGCATTCCAGAATAAGCTTTCAAAGTGTTTGAAACTCATATTATATTTTTGGACTGAACAGTGTGCTGTTATGAATTATTAAAATTTTCAAATTATTGTTGGTATTCCGGAGTAGGAGTTGCAAACCTTAAATCTGTTGCAGTTTCTCAATTTCCATATTTTTTCTTGCTTCACCAGAATTATATACAGTTTCTCAATGTCCATATGTTTTCTTCTTGCTTGTCCATGATCAAATCAGAACGAAAAACCCGTCTGGCTCATTTCCGTAACGACCTTCATTCACATAGACGAGAATGAATTCTGAGACAAACTAGAAAAGATAAATGTTCAAGAAAAATAGAATATTACATGATTTGAAAATGACAACAAATTTCAGAATGGAATCGAATGGATTTCAGAATGGAGTTTTAGATTTCACTCAACTTACCCATAGAAGATTTGGGGAATCCTGCACGAGAACAGTTCGCTGTCTCGTTACTTGCCAAGCGCAGCGACCAAAAACAATAGAATAGCAAGCACCGCGCTGTGTTTGACAGCTGCAGCATCCACCTAAAACAATGGAAAAGAAACTCAAAACATGGACATGAAAGGGATCTTCCACAGTTTAGCTTCTCTCTGTGGAAGATTTATCATCGCTTTGAAAAGTCAAGTATGCCCTATGAGCTTCCTCGTTTAGCAATATAGTTAATCTCAGAATGATCTTTACCCCATAATTTACCCCATAATTAAACTGATAAAAAGTAACCCAATTGAATAAAATTACAATGTAAAGCTATGATATTAAACCATATAAAACATAAAATATGAATGTCAAACATACAATCACATAATTAAACTAAAAAACTTCAATTAAACTAGAAAAACTTTGATCTCATTATAATAACAAGGCTCAATGGCAGACATTATACCTGCCTACAAGACTGGAATTGAACGATTGGGTATGGTAACATCTCAACGTTTTAATGAAGTTGCCAAATTTGCTTCTGTGCAAACAATTGGATCAGGTAGACTTACTATATATGTTTCTGTGCAACCAATTGGACTTGTAGTTTTCGTAGAAATGGTATTTTTCTCCCACATGTTGGATTGTAAATTTGATGGTGCAGAAGCATGTTGTATTTTTTATATATTATATTTCTTTTTTTTCTCAAATGACATACTGGATTGTATTGATGATGGGAAGAATTTTTCTCCCATATCTTTGACTATAAATTCGATGGTGTGCAAGCATGTTATAGCTTTTATAAATACTATTTTTTATTTTAAATTTCCCAAAATGACATTTTTCTCCGACTTGAGAAGCATGTTGTATTTTCTATAAATAATATTTCGACTCTTTTACTTTTGATGAATTATATTTTAGTAATGCAACTAGGGCTCGCTTCAAAAATGTCTCATATTCTTAATTGTGAATGGAAGCAGTTTGCGAATGAAGTAGTTTAAGGAGCACACTAAAATTATGGGTAGCCTATATCTTAATTTGTGTCTTGGTAAAGTTATTTTTCCATAATATTCAATCCATGCACAAAATTTCCAAGGATGTCTAATCTAATATGTATTGTGTTGATTATAATAATGCATGAACAATGAAAATTATTGGTGTTGATGATAATGATGCATGATCAATGAAAATTACTTTGAGAGTGTCAATCTTGCATACAAAAGTACAATATATGTTGTCATGGTGCATCAATTTGTTGTGCATGTCCATATGAAAGGACATATACATGCATCATATTTGCTAATTAATAATGTGACAAAGCAACTAAATTATACATAGATATGCCTCAAATTTGCTAATTAGTAGCATATCAAATTTATTTTCAATATATAAAAACACAATGTGTTATCCACCAATAAGAAATATGCTCCTCTTCCTAGATGTATCCACATGCTTACTTTTGATCCATCTTTATATATTTATTGGTAGCTAAAACTAAAGAAGATACCCAGAAAGTTTCAATCCACTTCAACTAAATATTTGAACATAGGAAAGATAAAATATGAACACTTTACCCCATACTTGAAAATAAGAGTTTAGTGCATTCCAGAGAGTTTCAATCCACTTCAACTAAATATTTGAACATAGGAAAGATAAAATATGAACACTTTACCCCATACTTGAAAATAAGAGTTTAGTGCATTGGTTGCTTTCTTGAATTCCTTGGTGTGTTGAAAAGATCTCATGCACAGATGATATGCATATGCATTATTGATCGAATAATGTATAGTCCTTCCCCACGTGATTTAGAATTTTTAGGGGTTTGTTTGAGATGTTGAAAAGGAAGTATGCATGGAAAATATGACCAGTCAATCACAAATAATAAGGAACAATTTATCAATTTTATTTGCTGGGAATAGTAAGGACCAATTTATCAATTTTATTTGTTGGATTTCTTACGCAATTTGTGGGGGAGTGTTGAATCTATAAGCCATCTCTTCTAGCTCTCAAATTGATATGTGAAAGCTATGCTCACTTGCGGTGGTAGATCTGCATAAAGAAATACACCTCAATATAAGCCAAACAAGCTGAAAATGAAAAGTGGTCAAACAAACAAAGGGTGAATGCAATGGAAAATTATAGTTTCCAATATCTTCATGTTGGAATTTCCTCCACTTTCAAAGGCTAAAATGCAAGGGTCACCCAAGTTTTGTCTATACACCAGAACTTGTAGGTGTCAAACCTATGTGGGAAAAACCTTTATCAATTTGTAGAACATTTGTGGATAGACACATTTTTTTCTATACAACCAAATACTTCATTGATATTTTCCCCTACCCATGACAGTGTCAAGTTGCATATGTGCTTTGCTTTACTTCATCAACAGTGATAAGTAATGAATCCATTGGCATACTTACAAAACCTAGATGAAAGAAGGCAAGGACTTACAAAGTCCATTGGTATGGACACTTGGGCACCTATTCTTACTTGCAATTGCCCCAAGTACATACTTATTTTTCCACATTTCTTTTATAGAATGGAAAGTGCCTAATTTGGTTTATCAATTCATTGTTCTAATATGTCAGTTGTTTATGGGGTTTAATTTTTAATTACAAGATTTTGTGAAGGTTTTGTTGAAAATTGACAAAAATATTTGAGTCCAGACACGTCAAAACCATTCTCTAGATTTCATTATTGGAAGGAATCATAAAGAGTATAACAACAAAGTAATAATCAATAATCCATCTAGTAATATATCATTCACTATGATGCAGGTGCTACCTTGTTGTCAAAGAATCCTCCACCTTTACTCCTTACCCCTGCTGCTATCGAAGAATCCTCCGCCGATTGTCATGAAAAAGGAGAGTGCACATAACGATCAAGTACTAGAAGGGAGTGCACACATGAAGATTGACTACAAAAGCTCATTGATCCGAGACCAAAAGTGAATATAGGGAGCACAGTGAAGTATGAAGTTTGAAAAAAATAACCCTAACAAGTGTGATTTTAGTAGGAAACCCTTACAACGAATGTGTGGGAAGGCTGACAAATGTCTCACATGCTAACAATGTGTTCTAGGACATTGTTCAACTAGCCTAAAAATAGAAACTTAGTATATGGTATTTAGAAGTTGGAAGAATGTTGTAAAGGAAGCTAATATGGTGCCAAAAAAAACCTTAGGATATGTTGTAAAGTTAATAAGGTGCTCAAAATAAAACTTAGGATATGTTGTAAAATTAATGCATTGTTCCAATTAATGGAAAGAAAAGTTGTGAAAAGATGTTCGTTTGGTTGCCTAATCAAACAGAAGGAAAAATTTGGTTAAACATTATCATCCCAACCTACATTGCTTAGTTGCAGTAAAACTTTGGCTAAAAAAACGATATTAAAAATAAGTCAACACAATTAATATATAGTTAGCAGCATAGCGATCGCTATATACCTACCTCGGAAGATATAATAATGATGCAATAGAATTACAATGTAAGGCTACATGAAGTCTTTTTAAATCCCAATAAAATAATAAAGTTACAACGTAAGGCTGCATTAAGTATTTTTTAGTTGTATGTGCGCATATTTTATCCTTAAAAACGAAATATTATAAAATTATTATAAAATTAAAACTTTATTTTCAATTGAAACTTTAATTAAATACAACTCATATACGGTTACAAAATTAAAATTTATTTTTAGTTGAAAATTTAATCAAATTAATTGTTGTGTGAGAAGTGCTTTTTAAATCCCATAACGAAGGTGATGTGTGATGCCACGTGATTTCATTTGTGCTCAAAGTGTAGTTGACACCTTTCTTTTCTAAAATGTAAATAGAATATTCCTTCAAATTTAAAAAATCATGATGATGATGATGCTAATTAACATCCACTAAGACCAATGTAGCCTATCAAACTTTAAGAAAGTAAGAGATCATTTGTGACTCTTTAATATTTTATTTTTATAATCAAAAAGAAGGGAAAGAAATGTTCCTATATCACTATAGTTTTGTTGAATTAAGAGGTCAAGAAGGTTGGTAGTGTGGCAAATATTTTGGTAGTCTGAGTACGACTTGGGTAATTATGTTTCGCTTCACTTCGAAGCTCATGAGAGTTATTTCTTATCTATCCAATATTCATTTTCTTTCTAGCACTAGTCAAGGTCAAAAGATAATTATGGTTCGCAAAAGTGGGGTAGATCGCCTCCTTATAATACATTAGCTTCCTTTTTCACTATATCTCCTTATCATCCAATAGATTAGATTTAAATTTGGAGGTAATAGTATTTTTAATATTATTATTATCCTCTAAGATTATCACCTCCTTTATCCCCTAGTAGTCGAGCCAAGACTAGGCACCCTTATGCCATCCTCGCTTGAGTTGGAGGTGAGGGTTTTGGCTAGAGTTAGAAGAAACTTTTGGGAACCACTTCGATTCCATGTTGTGAATCTTCTTATTATATATCAAATACCTAAACATAACCATGATTTCAATAGGGGGGAGACAAACTTCTATCAAGGGGATACGATAGGGAGTATTTACTTGAATCTTGAAGTTGTGGGTCATAACTTTCTTTTGAATCAACTCGATCTTCCTCCATGATTCTCTAGATGAACTGCAACCCCAAACCTCATAGGGATATAAATTAACAAGGGTGACGAGAGTATCATAGAGGAACATAATGTTACTCCAAATCCAAAGATCAATCAACTTATAATTGTTTTCAAGCTCATAATAAGCTTTGCAACCTCCGTAATCCTTTTCTCAATGTTATAATTCTAGTTGAGCTGATGATGAATGTTAATACCTAGATATTTGTATGAAGAAACCTACTCCAAGTATTTTTTAGCATAGAGGAAATTATCATGGTTGATCTTTTTAGATTTAATTATCATGAGTTTAGTCTTTGTCGATATTGGCAGTCATATCCATCTTAGACTAGCAATCATGGAGGATCTTAAGCTACTTGTCGAGATCATCATGGCTTCTAGATAGAAGAATGATATCATATGCATAAAGGAGAAGAGTAATTACCATGCCAGTGAGCTCAGGGCCATCACATCCTGTAGCTTCCAAACACATTTCTAGCTTGTTAATGTAAATACGAAAAATTGTAGGGGATAGGGAACATCCGTTCTTAACTCTGATATTGCATTTAATTTATTTATATCAACTCTCAATAATATTAATATTGACAAAAACATTCTCGTAAAACTAAATCACAATAGCCCTGAACTAGAGAGGAGCCATCATCTCTTCAAGTCTTCACCATAGCTTATGCTAAGGAACTATTTCAAAAGCTTTTTTAAAGTCAACAAAATAACAAAAGGCATTAGTTTTGATATTGGAACACTCCTCAACAGTTAACCTAAGAGTGAACTCAAACCTAATTAGGAACTCCAACTTGTGGAATTCATGGGATGATATTATGATGGCATAAGAGATGAAGCAGATCAAGGGGTTGAAGCTCTTTTCAATCATGAAAGTTGCTAAAAGAATCCTAGATGACCTAAAGGTAAATGAGGTATGTATCCTTGTATTCAATATGATAACGTCATGTTGTATGGTTGCAGGTAACATAGATCTCTGCTATGTCTTGAGAAGCATGATCAAAGGAAAGGAATCTCCTCCTATGAAAGGATGTCAGAAGGCATGTTTCACACTAGATGAAATCACATAATATGTCCTCATATGAGGTATGAGGTGGTTGACTACAATTGAGGAACTCTTATTGGAAGCTCCTGGGAATGAAATGTGTGAAGAAGGGAAGGAAGAGATCATGAGATATGCAACCATGGTAAAGGAAATCAACGTCTGGAAGACCAAGAATATTTGACTAGGATATCTCCATGAAATATATGAGGACTCTAATGGAGACTGAAAAAGAAAGTGACGCTTGAAAAGATATATCTTTGGGAGATGTGTCGATATGTATGCAGGATGTTGATGCAAACTTATAGATGTTATGATGAAAGACCACCACAAGGGTAATGTTGATTTTAATGTTCATTCCTTTATTTTTGAACCAATATTTGGATGGGTTTATGCAAGGCCACCAAGGGAAGATTTATGGATGTCTTCCACCACTGATGCACATGTAGTAGGATGAAATATCGTTAAGTAAACATGGCATGAATAAAGTAGCATTACATGAAGGAAGGCTACATATAGACCAATGGATTACTTTCTGATGATGACATGGTTGACTCATAGATGAAACTGATGGATGCTCAGTGCCCTATCTAAAAGTCCCAAACGTGAAGACTCCTAGATAATGAAAAACAGTTCATAAAATCATGAGGAGTTCTTGAAGAAGCTAGTTGTCTAATCATATCCACTTGAGAAGTTGTTGTTGGCCCCTTATTAATAGGGAGTGATGCAAGAGCATTGGCTCTCAAAGATCAAGCTTGAAGTATCCAGTCAGACCTAAAGGTCTAAACGTCAGCCCAAGAAGGGTCCACTGTAAAATTTCATGTAAAACAATGTTTATTTCTTAGTAAGCATAGATAGGGAATCTATTTAGTTGTTAGGTGTCAATTAATGATATCCCCGAAGAAATGGGATGACTCGAAAGAGTAGTTGTTGTTTGTAGCTGAATGAGTCATAATTTAGAGATAAGGGTAGTTTTATTAAAATAGAAGTTGATGCATTAGCCTAGCAACTAATTATAGGTTTGTAAGAGTTGGTTGTGAGAGCTAGATAAGCTTATATTGGCAGTAGAAAAAGAAGGATATGAGATCAACGAGAGAGAGGTCCAGAGGGGGAAAAATGAAGTGTTCAATTTAATTTATATCTATCTAAAGGAGATGAAAGAAATTTCAATTAAGGATATATCCACAAAAATATTAATTAATGTATTTCATTATTTTGTTATTGCCTTAGTATGGAAATAATCCAAACCTGAGTGTTGATGGCTGAATAAGGGACAGTATGAGAAAAGGCCAAGAATTAGGTGAGTCTCCGTAAAATAATTTGTTATTAATTAATTGTAGGAAGAGATTGCTTTTCATTTGATTTTCAGTATATGTGTGTGTTTCTCCATCAATTACAATGATAACTGAAATGTTAGTGATGAATGACTATAGACTTAACTCTGTGTTACAATTTTGAGAATAATATTGTGTGGGTTATAGCCAACACAGGGCAGAGACTTGGAATCTGACCCTACCATTGAAACTTCTCACTTGGAAGAGCGATTGGTTTGAAAATAAGAAACCATTGTTGGAGGAAGATTCTGCATTGAAGAAATTCAATTTTCTCAAGATAGTATTTGGTAAATGCAAAGGCATGAATTATGTGTGAGATCTATGGAATTGGAGGAGCATTCAATGTGAGGTTTTGTGGTGTTTTCTTCAATATGGAGAAATCCTCTCGGTCACTAGATTTCCCTATGAATATGCCAATTTAGTTTTAGTCTTATCACAGATGTGGATGGTTCCTGGTCATAGGGTTAGAGATTTCAGACCCATAGGGTATTGATGGAGGTCATTGGCATTATGCCGAGACCTCGAGATCAATTTCTCGATAGAATCAGTTGTTGTGTAGTTAGTGATTGTTGGATTATGTTGTAGATCTGAGGCTAGACCCCAATTTGAATGGATGGGTAGCCAAGATCAGTTCCGTCGTGGTTTCACTTCTTTTTGAGAAATTTCGATGTAGAGGATGAGATGTGGTTAATAATATCACTACTATGTTTTGTGCTAGAGTGCGTATAATTCTCTCAGTGGAGAAAGAAGAATGAAAAGGAGGTTGTATCAGACTTTTGAAAGAAGGAAAACGGTGCAGAAGTGGGATAGATCTTTAGAAAGATTTACCCTGCACCATTTGGTATCAGAGCTTGGTTAAAGCAGAATTGTTTAGAATGCAGGTGTGATTGCGAAAGAGAGAGGTGATCAGTAAAAGCAAATGTGGTTTATAAAAAAATTGATGAAGATATTGCAAAGAGGAGATCAGGTTCTTTGAATATGATAAGTAGAATGCATGATAGAAGATGAGAGTAAGTGATACTCTTAAGAAGAGGTTGCAGAAGCATAAAGAAATCACAGCAATGTTTGTTTTCTTGAGAAAAATGGAGATTTCCTTGAATGTGAAGAGTGGATGGAGACTACTTGTGAAATCATACAAGTATTGTTTTATTTAACTCTAGTTTGAGTTTTGTAGGTTAAAGACAGAGTAAATATTGATAGCAGACAGACATACAAGTAAAGCTATATGTATTTTAAAGAACAAAGTGAATCAAAGACTGGAAAAAAAAGTGGAAGTGAACCTGAAAAATCTAATTGAAGGTTGGACAAGGAGGATAAGAGTGTTCTCGAAAGGAAGCTGAGAAGAAACATTTTAAAGTGGCCATAGAAATTTGGCAACAACAAGATATCGAAAGCTTGGAATGGTCTTTGTTGTAAATGTCATTGATATGCAGGTAACAATAATTGGTGAAGCATCTCAGCAAGAAGATGATAGCCTTAAGAGCCATGACAAAGGAAGCCAGTAAGGGGTTTTGAGAGAGTGTGGCCAAAACCTAGTATTTCATTTGTGATCAAAATACAAGAGGACAATTGTGTTCTCAAGTGTAGATGAGTTCTGCATGTGAGCCTAGAAGGAGCAAAGAGAAATGCTCAGGAGGTTCTTGATAGAGAACTAGTGCTTGCCAAAGTACCAAGTCAAGAGGAAAGCTTTGTGAGGTAAGTGGTAGCAAGGAGGACTTGCTGTTGCAAAGGCTTAGTGCGGCTCATAGTGAGTGTGTGAAGCTCATGAAGATGAGGAGGAAGATGACTACTGAAATTCATAGCAGAGGTTCAGTAAGCAGCCACAAAATGAAGAAAGAATATGCCAAAGAAAATGGCATATGGAGGTATATTATTGATGAAGAATATGAGAGGGAGAAGGCTGAGATAATAGTCCATCTTGAAGTGCTGATGGAACTGTTACAGAGGAATGAGAAAGACTAGAGGTGTGGTTTTCATATGAGAAGAAAGATAAGGTGGCATAGTATACCGAGGAGGAAAAAGAAAATGATGAATGCTCGACTTAAGGAAGAAATACTCAGAATAAGTGGAACATGTGAGGAAGGAAAATTTGCTGACATTGTCATCAAGGAGGAAGAAGAGAAGTAGAATCTAAATCTTGTTATGAAAGAAGATGGGATATCTAGGTCTCATATAAATTTCCATACACAGTTATGGAAAAGTGATGTTTTTCATCATATTGTAAGCGCTAAGACAAAAGAAAGTTTGGCTTATGATGATGGCCAAAAGCAAGAAGAAGTGGAGAAGGATATCAAGCAACCAAGTGGAGGGCTTGAAGAGGCTAAGAAGAAGACCATTGAAGATTTTTTGAGTCATGTAGAGGACTTATAACAATAGGAGGGCTTGATGATTGAATCATCAAATGAGATCATGAGGTCTTGTGGTTTTCAAACTAACAAGTTATGTGTGATTGCAAGTATTGTAGAAGATAAACCATCCTTTGGAACTGTCTTGAGTGAGGTTGAAAGTTGCCAAGCAAAGTATGATGATGATTGTCTTTCAGATGAAGATCAACATGAGTTATTGCAACAAAAGGAGTTCATAAATTCCTTGCTTAGTGAAGGAAGTACCTTCAATGGAGATGAAATAGTTACGTCTTATGATGAGGAACCTGTTATTGGTAAGGACAAAGAGGAATTGGCTTTCTTGAGTGGCCAAATAAAGACTGTTGGATAGAAATCTAAAGTTGTCAAACAGATGGGTAATCAGACTTTTATTCTGATGAATATTGAAGAAGTAGTGTCACCAAGGAATTGGAATTGTGAGAAAGAAGATAGTGAGGATTTTATAGAGTTTTTGGAGAAATTCCAAGTGAGATGGAAGATTTGTGGCATAAGTTAAGTCTTTTGGAGAAAATTCTACAAAACCAAAGAATATGTATCCAGACTGTAAAATCTGAGTTGAATGAGAATGAAGAGGTTGTCATGGATGACAAATGTGGAAAATAAGTTGTCAAAAATGTCGGCAAATAGAGAAAACATGGTGAAATATTTATGCTTAATGAATTGGTTGATTCTGATGTACTGGATAATAGAGAAGAAAAGATGGATGAGTATACAGTCATGAAGATGATAGGTAGTAAATATAAAAATATGAAGCAGCAAGTAGAAGTTGAGAAGAAGAAGTTCGCTATTGTGAACCAGAGCAAGGAGACATCCTTGTAATGGATGATGTGGAGGAGAGACTAGCTGAGAGTCTCATGAATTCTTTTGAGAATTTAAATCAGCATACTAATGTGCTAACAAAGGAGTTAGAGGAAAACTCAGAACATCAAATTGAGATGTTGCCAAAGAAGGAAAAGGCAATGAGGCCTTATATTACTTTTCATGGAAAACTGATATGTAGAAATTCTGCACTAAGAATTTTTTTTTTGCAGATTGTGCACAAAAGAAACAACAACTTGTGCTTGACTTATGTGAAGAATGAGGAAAAGAAGGAATTTATCAATACTATCGAGGAAATAAAGGTGCTCATAAGTTATTATAAATCACTATGTTTTACGCATCAAACAATTCCACATAAAATCAAAATTATAAATTAACTCTTCTTGCAGGCTAACTACAATAACAAGTTTGATGAGTATCAGTCACAATGGGGTGGTGGCATTATGGGAAACAAATCTCAGGCAAAAACAAAGGCAAAGGAAAAACTTTTGGCCAAGGAAGTAGTAAAGAGGCTCACTTAATAATAAATCCTCATAATATTTGTTCAATGCCAAAATTTTTATTGGATTTCCTTATGTAGTTTCTTGCAATTTGATTTATAGGTATAGTAACATAATAAAGTTTGTATTAAGGAATTCTCTAAAGTCAATTTTAGCTTAATGCTTAGAAAACTTGTCAATTTTTCAACTGGATAAATTGTTGAGTAAACAAGATTTCATACACATTCATTGGCCTTATGAATGTCAAACATACAACCACATAATTAAACTAAAAACTTCAATTAAACTAAAAAAAACTTTGATCCCATTATAATAAAGAGGCTCAATGGCAGACATTATACCTGCCTACAAGACTGGAATTGAACGATTGGGTATGGTAACATCTCAACGTTTTAATGAAGTTGCCAAATTTGCTTATGTGCAAACAATTGGATCAGGTAGACTTACTATATATGTTTCTGTTTAACCAATTGGACTTGTAGTTTTCGTAGAAATGGTATTTTTCTCCCTCATGTTGGATTGTAAATTTGATGGTGCAGAAGCATGTTGTATTTTTTATATATTATATTTCTTTTTTTTCTCAAATGACATACTGGATTGTATTAACGATGTGGAAGAATTTTTCTCCAACATCTTCGACTATAAATTCGATGGTGTGCAAGCATGTTATAGCTTTTATAAATACTATTTTTTATTTTAAATTTCCCAAAATGACATTTTTCTCCGACATGAGAAGCATGTTGTGTTTTCTATAAATAATATTTCTATTTTTCTACTTTTGATTAATTATATTTTAGTAATGAAATTAGGACTCGCTTCAAAAATGTCTCATATTCTTAATTGTGAATGGAAGTAGTTTGTGAATGAAGTAGTTTAAGGAGCACACTAAAATTATGGGTAGCCTATATCTTAATTTGTGTCTTGCTAAAGTTATTTTTCCATAATATTCAATCCATGCACAAAATTTCCAAGGATGTCTAATCTAATATGTATTGTGTTGATTATAATAATGCATGAACAATGAAAATTATTGGTGTTGATGATAATGATGCATGATCAATGAAAATTACTTTGAGAGTGTCAATCTTGCATACAAAAGTACAATATATGTTGTCATGGTGCATCAATTTGTTGTGCATGTCCATATGAAAAGACATATACATGCATCATATTTGCTAATTAATAATGTGACAAAGCAACTAAATTATACATAGATATGCCTCAAATTTGCTAATTAGTAGCATATCAAATTTATTTTCAATATATAAAAACACAATGTGTTATCCACCAATAAGAAATATGCTCCTCTTCCTAGATGTATCCACATGCTTACTTTTGATCCATCTTTATATATGTACTGGTAGCTAAAACTGAATAAGATACCCAGAAAGTTTCAATCCACTTCAACTAAATAATTGAACATAGGAAAGATAAAATATGAATATTTTACCCCATACCTAAAAATAAGAGCTTAGTGCATTCCAGAGAGTTTCAATCCACTTCAGCTAAATATTTGAACATAGGAAAGATAAAATATGAACACTTTACCCCATACTTGGAAATAAGAGTTTAGTGCATTGTTTGCTTTCTCGAATTCCTTGGTGTGTTGAAAAGATCTCATGCACAGATGATATGCATATGCATTATTGATCAAATAATGTATAGTCCTTCCCCACGTGATTTAGAATTTTTAGGGGTTTGTTTGAGATGTTGAAAAGTAAGTATGCATGGAAAATATGACCAATCAATCACAAATAATAACGAACAATTTATCAATTTTATTTGCTGGGAATAGTAAGGACCAATTTATCAATTTTATTTGTTGGATTTCTTACGCAATTTGTGGGGGAGTGTTGAATCTATAAGCCATATCTTCTAGCTCTCAAATTGATATGTGAAAGCTATGCTCACTTGCAGTGGTAGATCTACATAAAGAAATACACCTCAATATAAGCCAAACAAGCTGAAAATGAAAAGTGGTCAAACAAACAAAGGGTGAATGCAATGGAAAATTATACTTTCCAATATCTTCATGTTGGAATTTCCTCCACTTTCAAAGGCTAAAATGCAAGGGTCACCCAAGTTTTGTCTATACACCAGAACTTGTAGGTGTCAAACCTATGTGGGAAAAACCTTTATCAATTTGTAGAACATTTGTGGATAGACACATTTTTTTCTATACAACCAAATACTTCATTGATATTTTCCCCTACCCTTGACAGTGTCATGTTGCATATGTGCTTTGCTTTACTTAATCAACAACGATAAGTAATGAATCCATTGGCATACTTACAAAAACTAGATGAAGGAAGGCAAGGACTTACAAAGTCCACTGGTATTGACACTTGGGCACCTATTCTTACTTGCAATTGCCCCAAGTACATACTTATTTTTCCTCATTTCTTTTATAGAATGGAAAGTGCCTAATTTGGTTTATCAATTCATTGTTCTAATATTTGAGTTGTTTATGGGGTTTAATTTTTAATTACAAGATTTTCTGAAGGTTTTGTTTAAAATTGACAAAAATAATTGACTCCAGACACGTCAAAACCATTCTCCAGATTTCATTATTGGAAGGAATCATTAAGAGTATAACAACAATGTAATAATCAATAATCCAACTAGTAATATATGATGCACTATGATGCAGGTGCTACCTTGTTGTCAAAGAATCCTCCACCTTTACTCCTTACCCCGGCTGCTATCGAAGAATCCTCCGCCGATTGTCATGAAAAAGGAAAGTGCACATAACGATCAAGTACTAGAAGGGAGTGCACACATGAAGATTGACTACAAAAAATCATTGATCCGAGGCCAAAAGTGAATATAGGGAGCACAGTCAAGTATGAAGTTTGAAAAAAATAACCGTAGCAAGTGTGATTTTAGTAGGAAACCCTTACAACGAATGTGTGGGAAGGCTGACAAATGTCTCACATGCTAACAATGTGTTCTAGGACATTGTTCAACTATCCTAAAAATAGAAACTTCGTATATGGTATTTAGAAGTTGGAAGAATGTTGTAAAGGAAGCTAATACGCTGCCAAAAAAACCTTAGGATATGTTGTAAAGTTAATAAGGTGCTCAAAATAAAACTTAGGATATGTTGTAAAATTAATGCATTGTTCCAATTAATGGAAAGAAAAGTTGCAATAAGATGTTCATTTGGTTGCCTAATCAAACAGAAGGAAAAATTTGGTTAAACATTATCATCCCAACCTACATTGCTTAGTTGCAGTAAAACTTTGGCTAAAAAAACGATATTAAAAATAAGTCAACACAATTAATATATAGTTAGCGGCATAGCGATCGCTATATACCTACCTCGGAAGATATAATAATGATGCAATAGAATTACAGTGTAAGGCTACATGAAGTCTTTTAAATCCCAATAAAATAATAAAGTTACAATGTAAGGCTGCATTAAGTATTTTTTAGTTGTATGTGCGCATATTTTAACCTTAAAAACGAAAGATTATAAAATTATTATAAAATTAAAACTTTATTTTCAATTGAAACTTTAATTAAATACAACTCATATACGGTTACAAAATTAATTTTTTTTTTTAATTGAAAATTTAATCAAATTAATGGTTGTGTGAGAAGTGCTTTTTAAATCACATAACGAAAGTGATGTGTGATGCCACGTGATTTCATTTGTGCTCAAAGTGTAGTTGACACATTTCTTTTCTAAAATATAAATAAAATATTCCTTCAAATTTAAAAAATCATGATGATGATGATGCTAATTAACATCCACTAAGACCAATGTAGCCTATCAAACTTTAAGAAAGTAAGAGATCAATTGTGACTCTTTAATATTTTATTTTTATAATCAAAAAGAAGGGAAAGAAATGTTCCTATATCAATATAGTTTTGTTGAATTAACAGGTCAAGAAGGTTGGTAGTGTGGCAAATATTTTGGTAGTGTGAGTATGACTTGGGTAATTATGTTTCGCTTCACTTCGAGGCTCATGGGAGTTATTTCTTATCTATCCAATATTCATTTTCTTTCTAGCACTAGTCAAGGTCAAAAGATAATTATGGTTCGCAAAAGTGGGGTAGATCACCTCCTTATAATACCTTAGCTTCTTTTTTCACTATATCCCCTTATCATCCAATAGATTAGATTTAAATTTGGAGGTAATAGTATTTTTAATATTATTATTATCCTCTAAGATTATCTCCTCCTTTATCCCCTAATAGTCGAGCCAAGACTAGGCACGCTTATGCCATCCTCGCTTGAGTTGGAGGTGAGGGTTTTGGCTAGAGTTAGAAGAAACTTTTGGGAACCACTTCGATTCCATGTTGTGAATCTTCTTCATATATATCAAATACCTAAACATAACCATGATTTCAATGGGGGGGATACTAACTTCTATCAAGGGGATACGATAGGGAGTATTTACTTGAATCTTGAAGTTGTGGGTCATAACTTTCTTTTGAATCAACTCGATCTTCCTCCATGATTCTCTAGATGAACTGCAACCCCAAACCTCATAGGGATATAAATTAACAAGGGTGACGAGAGTATCATAGAGGAACATAATGTTACTCCAAATCCAAAGATCAGTCAACTTATAATTGTTTTCAAGCTCATAATAAGCTTTCTGACCTCCGTAATCCTTTTCTCAATGTTATAATTCTAGTTGAGCTCATGATGAATGTTAATACCTAGATATTTGTATGAAGAAACCTACTCCAAGTACTTTTTAGCATAGAGGAAATTATCATGGTTGATCTTTCTAGATTTAATTATCATGAGTTTAGTGTTTGTTGATATTAACAGTCATATCCATCTTAGACTAGCAATCATGGAGGATCTTAAGCTACTTGTCGAGATCATCATGGCTTCTGGATAGAAGAATGATATCATATGCATAAAGGAGAAGAGTAATTACCATGCCAGTGAGCTCAGGTCCATCACATCCTGTAGCTTCCAAACACATTTCTAGCTTGTTAATGTAAATACCAAAAATTGTAGGCTATAGGGAACATCCGTTCTTAACTCTGATATTGCATTTAATTTATTTATATCAACTCTCAATAATATTAATATTGACAACAACATTCTCGTAAAACTAAATCACAATAGCCTTGAACTAGAGAGGAACCATTATCTCTTCAAGTCTTCACCATAGCTTATCCCAAGGAACTATTTCAAAAGCTTTTTTAAAGTCAACAAAATAACAAAAGGCATTAGTTTTGATATTGGAACACTCCTCAACAATTAACCTAAGAGTGAACTCAACCCTCATTAGGAACTCCAACTTGTGGAATTCATGGGATGATATTATGATGGCATAAGAGATGAAGCAGATCAAGGGGTTGAAGCTCTTTTCAATCATGGAAGTTACTAAAAGAATCCTAGATGACCTAAAGGTAAATGAGGTATGTATGCTTGTATTCAATATGATAACGTCATGTTGTATGGTTGCAGGTAACATAGATCACTGCTGTATCCTGAGAAGCATGATCAAAGGAAAGGAATCTCCTCTTATGAAAGGATGTCAGAAGGCATGTTTCACACTAGATGAAATCACATAATATGTCCTCATATGAGGTATGAGGTGGTTGACTACAATTGAGGAATTATTATTGGAAGCTCCTGGGAATGAAATGCGTGGAGAAGGGAAGGAAGAGATCGTGAGATATGCAACCATGGTAAAGGAAATCAAGTTCTAGAAGACCAAGAATATTTGACTAGGATATCTCCATGAAATATATGAGGACTCTAATGGAGTCTGAAAAAGAAAGTGACACTTGAAAAGATATATCTTTGGGAGATGTGTCGATATGTATGCAGGATGTTGATGCAAACTTATAGATGTTATAATGAAAGACCACCACAAGGGTAATGTTGATTTCAATGTTCATTCCTTTATTTTTGAGCCAATATTTGGATGGGTTTATGCAAGGCCACCAAGGGAAGATTTATGGATGTCTTCCACCACTGATGCACATGTAGTAGGATGTAATATCGTTAAGTAAGCATGGCATGAATAAAGTAGCATGACATGAAGGAAGGCTACATATAGACCAATGGATTACTTCCCGATGATGACATGGCTGACTCATAGATGAAACTGATGGATGCTCAGTGCCCTATGTAGAAGTCCCAAACATGAAGACTCCTAGATAATGAAAAACAGTTCATAAAATCATGAGGAGTTCTTGAAGAAGCTGGTTGTCTAATCATCTCCACCTGAGAAGTTGTTGTTGGCCCCTTATTAATAGGGAGTGATGCAAGAGCATTGGCTCTCAAAGATCAAGCTTGAAGTATCTAGTCAGACCTAAAGGTCTAAACGTCAGCCCAAGAAGGGTCCACTGTAAAATTTCATGTAAAACAATGTTTATTTCTGATTAAGCATGGATAGGGAATCTATTTAGTTGTTAGGTGTCAGTTAATGATATCCCCGAAGAAATGGGATGACTCGAAAGAGTAGTTGTTGTTTGTAGTTGAATGAGTCATAAGTTAGAGATAAGGGTAGTTTTATTAAAATAGAAGTTGTTGCATTAGCCTAGGAACTAATTATAGGTTTGTAAGAGTTGGTTGTGAGAGCTAGATAAGCTTAGATTGGTAGTAGAAAAAGAAGGATATGAGATCAACGAGAGAGAGGTCCAGAGGGGACAAAATGAAGTGGCCAATTCAATTTATATCTATCCAAAGGAGATGAAAGAAATTTCAATTAAGGATATATCCACAAAAATATTAATTAATCTATTTCATTATTTTGTTATTGCCTTAGTATGGAAATAATCCAAACCTGAGTGTTGATGGTTGAATAAGGGACAGTATGAGAAAAGGCCAAGAATTAGGTGAGTCTCTGTAAAATAATTTGTTATTAATTAATTGTAGGAAGAGATTGCTTTTGATTTGATTTTCAGTATACGTGTGTGTTTCTCCATCAATTACAATGATAACTGAAATGCTAGTGATGAATGACTATAGACTTAACTCTGTATTACAATTTTGAGAATAATTTTGTGTGGGTTATAGCCAACACAGGGCAAAGACTTGGAATCTAACCCTACCATTGAAACTTCTCACTTGGAAGAGCGATT